>JAAAKQ030102275.1:0-14347 GCA_010016005.3 Zanna intricata
ACCTTTATAAGGTTACCGTCCACCAAGCTAAACAAACAAACCATTAAGGCAGCCAGTTTATTTTAAGTATAGAATTTAAAAGAAGGAATAATGGATTTAGGAAGGATAATGCATATCTTTACTTATCAAAACTCAATGTTTGTAATTGTGAGAAAATGTTCAAATCTACGATAATTATGTAATTTCATTTATACTTTTTTATCCTCGTATTTCTCTTTCAATATTTTCATTAAAAATTCTTCTTTTTCCATTTGCATAAATTTCTGTTGTTCAGCAAAAATTTGTTGTTCCTCTATTAACACTAGTCGCTGCACTACTGGTGCAGATAATTCTGATGTTTCTGTTTTGTCTTGCGATGTTTTGTTTTGTCAAAAAGACATTTTCTTACTTTCATCTTTTAATCTTTTTTTCTCTACCATTGAAATTTGAAGTATCAATAGGATTTTCATAATCATCTGTGGCAGCAGATTCAGTTTCACAACTTCATTTACCACTGTCTAAGCCAGCTGTTTTACAGTACTGGGCGCTTTTAAAAATACTGAATTTTCTTCCCTATTTAACAAGTCAAGCAGTGCTTTTTCCCAGTCATTCAGCTTAATTACTGCAGGTTTATTGCCTGAGGCTTAAACTTCAAATTTTTTTTCAGACTAGTCTTCAAATTGTTTAGATTTTTTTATAATCTGCAAAAGTAATTTTTTGGTAATATTATTATATTTTTCCATCAAAGTTGTTTATGACTTTTCTTTCTGTACAATTGTATGCAGCAACATAAATTTATTTAATAAAATTTGATAACCTTTTAAAATTTCAATGAAGCACATCTGACCTGAAGAAATTAATTTCCCTTAGTCACTGGCCAATCGCAGATTTTTAGGATGACAAAAAAACTGAATTTTCACTAAGTGAAATGACAAAGATTTGGTGTGTTGCATCACACGACAATTGATTACATAATTATATAAGTCAATCGTAACATAAAATATAAACAACTGAAGACAACACTTCATATATTTGAGTATTCAGTTTAAGTGAATACTTAAATGTGGTTTAGACTTTTCCAAGTGAATACACTTCAACTTAAAAGTGAATGTTTATTCACTTTAAACTCACTATATACATAGAAGTAAACACGATACTCAAAAGTAAACACTTTTAAGGTAATTCATCACTCACGACCGATTTTTATTCACTAGGCCCTTATGTGTATTTTAAAAAATTCTCCATCCTAATAAACTGATTTTGTCACCAATTTCCAGGTCATTATTTCTCTAGCCAAATGAGGAAAATCTTTTTTTCTTCTACTTTCAAGCTTTCAACTAATTTACATTTTGTATTATAAATACCAATTACAGTATTCACAATTAAACTAAGATGCTAAATTAGACTTCATCTTTCGAAAACAGTGAATAAATTGATTACATATCTCGAAAAACATGAAAAGGTAATATAACTAACTTCCTATAAAATAATAAAAAAATTTAATGTAGAATGAACAATTATGTGAAAGAGTTGCATTAATTTTAAGAAGTTTAAATCATCCCATCTGATAAATTGTGATTCTGTTACTTATAGGTACCACCACTGTTATTAACAATTTAAATACCTTGTGAAAATGATATGAGGTGTGATAAAAAAAAAGAATTTTTAAATTTTGCTTACCATAACTTTTCAACCGGTTTATCTTTTTCCCCTTACATGATAGCAGCACTGACTATAATGCATATTAATATTTTCAGCCATATTAAATGTATACTTCAAATTTAGCTGCTAAATAATTAGGACATATTTTATTACAGGCGATACGTTACTTTGTTAGGAAATGACTAAATAAAGGATTTGGATTAAATGATTTATTAAAAATGGAACAGGTGCAGGGAGGATTTAGTGAAAATGTTAGAGATGGTATTTGGCAAGAATGTTATGTCAACACCAAGGCTCCAGGTGGTACAAATTGTTCCAAGAAAGATGTGAAGATGACAAAAAGGTTGGACGTTCAACCCTTCAACATAACTGATGAAAATATTGGCAATAATAATTAAGATCAATAATTATTGAATTCACTATTAGAGAAGTTGCTGAAAAGGGGAGTCTTTTATTATCTAATGTTAGTAAACAATTTTGAGTGAAAACATTTGGATATGAAATGAATAGCAGCCACCACATCTGTCATAAAATGTTAAATTTTTTACCAAAAGCAATATCACATTATAATTGCTGTCTGGCATAACCAGAGACTAAAAATTACTTAAATGGATCATAACAGGCTAAAAAACGTGGGTGTATGATGATTATGATATGGATTTGAAGGTCCATTCATATCCTGATGCTTCCAGGAAGCATATTCATATGCTTCCTGAAGAACCAAGCCCGAAAAAAGCATGCAGAGTTTGAGTGAATTTCAAGTTTCTGCTTACAATATCACCAATAAGAATACTTCAACAAACGGATGCGGTTTATGTGAACCAAGTTGAAAAAAAAAAATCACAAATGTGGACAAAATTTGTTCAGTTTTGCACAATGATAAAGCTCCAACTCACAACCTCTGTAGTCTCCAGAGATGGCACTCTGTAACCTTCTCTTATTCCCACCGATTAAGAGAACATTAAAAAGACTAATTAATGATAAATGAAATAAAGATAAAAGATCGCTAAGTGGACTTGGGCTATATTAAAAAATGCTTTCCACAAATGCTCTGAGCTCGATAGAAATGCTGGCATTAAGTGTATATCGTATCTGGGGTACTACTTTGAAGAGGACAATATCAATATAGAAGAATAAATAAATTCTTTTTGGTAAAAATTAAAGTTTATATTATTTTTTTTACTCGCACATAGTACTCGTAATTGGTTCTCATGTTTCTGTTCACTTGCCCCATACAAACTGGGGTTGATTGTATAGGATTGCAGTTTATCAAACTTTGAAAACAATAAAAATGATTAAGTTATAAAATCATAATGAAAAAAATAACAATACAATATCGCAAAGAGTAATAAACCTAACTGGAGATTACGTGATGATTACACAAGACATAACTTTGAAAGATTTTTACAATGAAGAAACTCCATGATAGGTGTCATTCAATAGTATGTAACTATTTTAGATGGTAATCAACACATTTTATTAGAATATGAAGTGCTGAAGATATGATGGCATCCAATTTGTATTTGTTTACTTTGAGTCGAAATAATTCTGACTATGTTGACATAACCTGAAACTTAAACCGTTATCTTTTAGCCTGCAGTACAGGCCAAAATGACTTCCTTGTGCATTCTCCTTATTTTAGAGATTGCTGTCCTGACAGCTCTCTTCTCTTACTCTGCATTTCAGGCCACAATTACTTACGTCATTAACTCTCTGTACATTGTACAATGTGACACTGTTGCGCCCGTCAGCTCTGATTTATTTATGCGTCATATACACAACTGATGTTAAATTCCTATACAAATATACAAATTATTTTAATCATAATTTATTGTATTAACTTTAATTAAGGATCATGTTTTAACTTAGTATTTATATTTTAATTCCCTAAAAAGATTTTCCATAGCTACATTGTACGTTACCATTAAAAAAAGTAGCAATAAAACCTGCCTAAACAAGGTATGAAATAAAAACTGAATATACATGGGTTAAAAAAAAAAAATGTTTAATGTCAGAATGATTAAGAAAAATTTTCATAACCATGACTTTATAATGGGACTGTATATAAAAAAATGTTAATGTAATTATAAAAACGAGATAAATGATTATCATGAGTAAATGATAGTGATATAATTGAACTTTTAAATGATTTGACGGATAGCGATTCAGATTTTCTTGGGAATATTACCAATGACGAGCATGATGATGAACAGGATTCATTACAGCCTCCTGTTCAGATAGGTAAAAGACCTTGAATATCTGAGGCTAAATAAAAACAAGACATTGAACTTAGAATGGCTAACTTACAATATTACCAGAAGCTTTGCAATCCTCAAACATTTACTGGTACTCCAAGAATAAACTTCCCTATTGATGACATTAATAACATATAGTTTTTTTTTTAGATTATTTTTTAATGATCAATTAGTTCATATCCTAGTGAAGCAGACTAATCTTAATGCTGAAAATATCTTAAAGAATAAAATATTAAAACAATTCAAGAGGTTTCACCTGTGGAAACAGACTGATAAATATGACATATTTTTGTTTCTACCATATACATGCTCTCAGGAATTATTTGGAAGCTACTAACTAATAAGCCCCTTATTTTTACTACTCCTGGATTTGGAAAAATTTTATCCCGTAAAAGTCAAATTTTTGTCGCATTTCCTTCATTTTACTGATAGAAATAGTACTAATCCATCTCCAAAAAATAAAGCCAATATAATATTATATTATAATCTCAAATTTATTGATTATATCTCAAATTATTATTATTTTGTCAACAGATTCAGAGAAGAATATACTCCTGAAAAGAATTTAATGGTTGATGAAAGTTTACTGCTACGGAAAGGTAGGATAATCTTCATTCAGTTCATTAGAATAAAAGCGATTTATTAAAATAAGTCGCTTTGGCATTAGATAAATGTTATTTCAGTCAGAAAGTTATATTTATAACTTGAAAGTTTATATAAGTACAGACGCAGAAATTGTAAAAAACCTAAACTATGCCATACCACTAATATTGTCATGACATTTTTTAGAAACTAGTAACCTGTTTTACAAAGCAGGCTAATAAGATTTTCTAAAAATAAAGAACCATTAAGGGGTTAGATGATATTAAGTTTGAAATATACACATATGTTCATGAACGAAATTCATCACACTGAATCTGACAATACGTATCTCCAATTATTTAGACCTTCTTCTCAAAACTTCTCAATCTTTCTTAAAAGGAGAACTCGCTGCTGATTTTTTATGAACACTTTCAAAGTGATTTTATAGCTATCATTAATTAGGAGGCAAAAGATATGAAAATATTATTTTCCAAGAAAAATATATTACAATTACTTGTAAATAATTTAAGTATAAATATTGTAACTGAAATTCTACATGTGGTTTTTCATGTATGTTGCAACACAACATACAAAATCCAAGCGATGATAACGCTTTTGTGGTTTTCGTCCCCCCCCCCAAAAAAAAACATACAAAATAATACTTACAACATGATTTCTGCATTTAGCAATGAATGTATCTACATCGAGCTGCCATCCTTCAAGTACTGCACACCCATAATGCAATAATAAAGGACACCCTCGTGTAACACAACTAATACTAGCACCAGGTTCACCACATTTACTACATACCTGTAATAAATAACAAAAAAAAGTTCTCATTTCTGTTGGTGTATTTCATCTGGATTATTTTATCGGCGTATGTTTGTCGTATCTAATTTAAGAAAAACTGTAATTATAGAGACAAATTGGTTGAAAAATGTGAATATTATAGTTTAAAGTACATTACACTTTCTAAATGTTTCAACTCAAAATTTTGAGCTGTTTTGTTTTATTTCAATTAGTAATATTTCTCAAAGAAAATTTTTTTTTAAGAACAATTAAAATCAACCTTGTAGTTTAAGGTCAACAAATAAACTTAATATTAAATTTAACACCGATCAACTAAATTAGCTTTTTATGGTTTAAGTTTACTTGAGATCTGTTCAGACAACTAAGACTTTGTCTCAAGACCGTATCCATATACACATAATTCATCATCAGTTGCAACATAAATCTTTTCACTGACATATTCAATTTTAATCAAAATGGTAAAAGCTCCCTTCAACTCATAATTTGATTTTGGCCTACAACTATTAATTATTGCTTTTTTCATGATTCTATTTGACTATAGTTTTTGTTAATAAAAATAACATTAATTCTGAAATAACCTTGTGATGACATATTAAAGTGACTATACAAATGTTCAGCTATTCATATATTCATATAGTTGCAGTTTATTTTTTTCATACTGATTACATCTTCTTTTCTTCATAAGACAAAAATCAAGTTTTCTTTTTAAATATAATACAAATATATAACAAAAATCTTTTTAATCTTTTTTTTTTTTTCAAGAATAAACAAACTCTTCCTTCAGTACAAATGAATAGATGACTAGAATGTCTACAATTGAATTGAATGAGAGAAAGCCTAACGGCTATTAATTCCTCTACACTCGGTTATATTTTGGCTGCCACTTATAACAACTACAGATGAATGATAATGAAATTAATTTTTCTGTAGCTTGTGAAAAAATGCCATACCAGACTGAGATTCAAACTCAGAACCTCTGGAGATGTTACCGTTCTGCCATGGAGCTCAGCAAAATGTGTTAATTTTTATGGGCTTTTATCTGTGCACTAAAAGGAGGCTTTATCTGGGGGCTTTTTCTGGACTTTATCTATGCGCTAAAAGATTTTTATAACAATTTTTTTGTTTCCTTCCAAACAAATGCCAGATTATTTTGATACATTTTTTTTAATTAACATACATAATAATTTTGTGATCAAGCAAAATTTTTTAAATTAAAAATAACAAAACAGTTAACACATTAATATAAAGTTTCAATCCAGCTCACCATGAAATTGTCAATGTAAATATTAATATTTGAGTAAATTTTTAAATAAAAATTTTGTAATTACAACTGAGCTTTCTTTTTTTTAATTTTCATATATATTCACAAACACTTCACAAACAGCAACTGCTGCTCCACTAAATAATTTTATATTTAAAAAATAGATAAAACGGGAAACATCATTATGAATTATTCTGTATAAATGTTAATGTTTCATTAACAAATGAAACTCATCTGATAAAAGTAACAGTTTCTATGAAAGCATTCATGATTATGTATGAAAATTAAAAAGAAGAGATTGATCATCCAAATTCTTATTAAAAATAATTTTAATATTAATCTACTAGCAGCAAGCAATATTAACATTTATAAATTTTTGCTTCTTCCTCAATACAAAAATTTCAAAAAATCTTTTTTACACAATTTTATCATGTATTAGACCATAATTTTATTTTTTTATCAAAAATTTAATGGAACAGCATATTGAATGCCCAAAATTCAATTTGTCAAATGGCTTGATACTTATTTATAGAAATTTATCTCACTATAGTAAAAATGTTGGTTGACTATCATTGGGTTACCTGTGGTGGGACTAGGTCCCAAGTTATTACTCTAGATACGATCTAGTGAGGTGATGAAATGAATCCTTCACTGATACCGTGCATAAGAGAAGACCTACTGGGATTCTTTGGATGCATCATGAGGATGAAAGATTCAAGACTTTTGAAACAACCAGTACAGTACAATCTCAACTCAAAAAACACCAAGACAGGATGCACATGAATCGCAGAAATAAGAGAGGATCTGAAGAAAATTGGCCTTACATCAGAAGAAATTGCAGATAAAGATAAAATTAAACAAGAGAATCGATAACAAAAACACTTGCTTCACACTCGTAAAAAAAAACTCACAAAATGAACATTTTCAACACTAGAAAGAACACAAAGATAGGAAAGTATGAAAAGGGTCTGGAAGGACAAGGCCCAAAGAGTCCTACCAAAGAAGCTTGGATAATGGACTAACTGAAGTCATTCTATGCGATCATAAAAAACAAAAGCTGTCGGTATAATATTATTTTAATACTTCATATTTTTACACCATAAAAACTGATGACATAAATAAACAAGAATAAGCTAATACAGAATGAAATCTTTTAACCGTTCACACTTATTATATAAAACAAATTAACGTAATAAAAATTAAATTTATATACTTAATAAGTAATTTTTATTTAAGTTACAAGTACAATCAATACATTAATTGAAAGAATAAAAAACATTGTTAATGTACCACTTTAACAGCTGCCCACACAGCCTCCTGTAATCCAACCAATTTTGAGCCAATCAAGTACATCCCAGGAGCCCAAATAGCACACTGTTCATGTACCCAAACTTCATAATCATTCTTCTCTCCAGCGATAGGTACCATACCGACCAGACCGCTCTCTGAATCTACTGATATAGATCTTTTGTGCTGAAATAAAAAAAAAAAAAAATAACATAAATCCTACTTAAGCAAATCTATTAAGCAACATAACTGGGGAAAAAGCCCGTCTTGGACGGACGGAATTTTGAATAATGAAAAAAACATTGACATTCAGTGTGATGTATACAGTGTATGAGGTGGGTCGGAAGTCCCTTTACGCTCGTTTTTATTAGGGTAGATGATGCTTACCTTCTATGGATCTGAAATGTTTGTACGGGTTCATCGTGTTCAAAGGACAGCCGTAAGTACCTCCGTGTTCATTTCAAATGTTGAAGGGACAGCGTCTTGGAGCCGCTCATTGTTGACGTATCTGTGTTTTTTTACAAAACTCCCAAAAGCATTTACACAAGATTAAAATACTAGAAAAAGCTGCAAATGTATTTTACTTTGCTCATTTGATATTCAATGTCAGTGAAATGTATGCTATCGCAAACATATAAAGATAAGAAAAAAGTGTGCCCGATATCAACTCTGCAAAGGATCATATAGCCGTGTTTTTAATGCAGTACAGAATAATATACAGAATCTTAATCATTCCTATTAAAATATTATAATCTAACATTACCTAAAAAAAAAATTCAATGAGGGATGGTGGATCTTCCACCATTACAGCCTTACTTGTTTTAACATGTAATATTATAACAGATGATGAAATTACAGATGAAAAATACTGAAAAAACTTGCCAGGACTTGAATCCGACACTCGTATTGTTATAGACTCTTCAAGCTGATCAGTTCACAACAATATAACAGCCCAAAGCTAAGTAAAAAATTTCAACTGTTCTCCTGTTTAGAGTTCCATAATTAGAGTTTACAGTAATTAAAATAAAACAAAAACATGATACAGATCAAGGTACGAAATAAATAATTAAAAATACGCTGCTCTTTAATTTACATGTTTTTATCCCTCATAATACACTCAACTTTATAAATACTTTATAAGTAAAAACACTTTTTAACTTAGATAAAATAATGATACAACTTACTAAAACAACTTACTTTACGTTAACTTTACTAAAATTTTGTACGTCAAGAACTCAAATAAGTCCAGGCCTCTAAAATATTAATAATCCTACACAGTTGATAATATTGAATCAACCGCTTCAAAATTCTGATCTTTATCTTTATCAATTTTATTCTCGACATATCAGAATAAAAAAAAAGATAACCAAAGACTCATGCAAAGGTAATATAACTGTCTTTCTACAAAAACGAACCGTCATGTCATGATTGTACTCAGAATCGCCGTTGTTCTTTTATAATACTTCATTCCTGTTTTTATTTTTACAATCATGAACATCATTCAATTTTTAATGTAGAAAGGGAACATAATAACAATTCCGCGTAAAAAGAAAAAAAAAAAATACACTAATCCAAGCCCTAAGCTAAGTGAATGGACTCCAATGCTAAGTCTATATATATCTAAAATATTCCAAATTGAACATTTTCTAATACTTATTCAATTTTTATAAACAAAACCCAGCTAACCACATAACAACTGAATGCCTCAAATCGATCAGAAACGTAACATCTATTTCACCAAAGAAAAAAAATATGCCGACTGGTTTTTACTGCAGAATTAATTCTGATCATGTGACGTAATGGTGGACTTTGGCATTAAAGAGTGCACTACCATATATTTGGAATTCAGTATCACAAATATTACTCAAAAATTAATTTTTTAATGACAAAAATTTATATCTCAGGAAAAAAAGTTGTTAGTACGGTAAAGTAGCTGGAATAATCATATTAGGAGAGAACTATGAAACAACAGGATATCCGATTAGATTATCATATCTTTATCATTTAATAAGAATTTTTAAAAACTACTACAGATTTCTTAAAAATAAAATGTTAAGAATTTTGCTCAAAATAAAAGAAATCGGTATATTATCAGTGCAGTATACAACATTATAAACATTTTTTTACCAATGCCTTCAAACATCTATGGTGTCAATTAAGTTAATATTCATTAATACTTAACTGTTTTAACAGTTTAAAAAGGATAATATTTTAACCGATGGTAATATCAAATACAACAAGGTTTCAAGAAAAATTAAAAACAATAATTTTACTCAACAAAGTATAAATTATTTGCAAGCATTTCAAGTAAATATCATATAAAAAAAGTCGCAATATCTTTCCTAAATATAAATATTTCTAATACAGAATGTAACAAGCAGCATTATCTGAAAATAATTTCAGAAATTTTACGAGAAAATAACACTAATATAAATTACAAAGGAAACAGAACATACTTCTAATACAATCAAATACAATGAAAATACCTTTCGAGCAATTTTCTGAACAAACTGCTCGGCACCACCAGTCGCTCTTATGCTGGCTTGTTTACCACCTCCTCTTCTTTTCTGTTCTTCTACAATATCTTTGTCAGATGGTACACCTCTTGGTGAACTACTGTTTTCAACCGATACACTAGATATAATATATGGTCCATAAAGGTCCCCGGCAGGTTCCCCACCTAAACCACCACCGCAATGAGGACCACGTTTACAGAAAACACAGATCCATGTCGCATCAGGCGTATGTGAATCGTACCTTGAAGATAATGTACTATTATACAACCCAGATCCAACAATTTTAGACGATTTCCCTGTTTAGAAAGAAAACAAATAAATATGTGAATTCAAAAAAAATTAATACAAACAAGAATAAAAAAGATCTGATACTTGTTTATGTGAAAACATCTAACAACAATTTGAATGATTGATAAGCAAACTCAAAAAAAGCACAAGATCATTTTTTCAAAAACTTTTCATATACACGTATATGACTCGTACTAGAATCAATATAAGCTAATTGATTTATCTAACCACAATGATGCGCAATACTAAAATATAAAAATAAATTTAATTACTATTGAAGTTCCAATTAATCAAAAATCTACAAGGAATCGAGCAGATTTCTTTATTACAATGTTTACTAATTTTAGCTATGTAAACACAAAGAAAAAATATAAATTAAATATCTTAAAAAATGAGATATATAAATTACAAAGTTATATCTAAATGATATTAGGTGAAGTTTTGTATGCAATAAATTAATTACATTAATTTAAAATATCATAATTAAAAAATATACACAATTGAAACCTTTTACTAGTTGCAACTGAAATATTTGTCAATACATGTTTGATGATTTTTCCATCATCATTTGCAAAGGTTATTTCTAATTTCAAAAGTTTTAAACATTTCACATATCAATACAAAGGAATATACTTAACAAACCCACTATCACAATGCGTTTCATGTTCTTTGAGTTGTTTGAAAATCACATATTGTTCAATATTTTATTAAGTCCAGACCTGACAACTTTTAATAACCTACCTGTTTTTAAGGAAAGAAATAATAAGAGTACAACAGTTATAAAATCTGGCTGACATTTTCATGTAAAATTGATCCCAACCATGTACAGTTAGTTTTTGTTGCGCTAGTTAAGTTTAGCAACAGTATTCCTGATGTCAAATAAACTTGTAAAGTATACAAGCAAAAAGTAGACGGACATGAAGAACATCAGATCGCTCGCATTCTCAATGCTGCTGCTGGCGTCGTCAAGGAACGTGAAGATATCAAAATGTAGAAAATGTAAGGAAAAGAGTTGAAAAGTGCATCGACATCAACGGTGGAATTTTCAAACATTTATTGTAAATTAATAACAGAATGAACAATGAATACTTTTTAAAAGTAAATTAGCAGTAATCTTATTTTTCAAAAGTCTAGATTTCTGTACTAAAAACAGATGTTTTTCATTTTTACAAATTCATAACATTTTTCTATTAAGTTTTATTCTGTTTTCTTTTTAATATAATTCATTACATCAATCTTCTCCAAAATTAAATTCTATAAAAGTTTTGATAATAAAATTCATTAACATATTGTTCACTTAACAAAATTATTATACTTCAAAACTAAAAAAAATGTGTTTTTCTTCACAAAATTCTTCGGTTTTATGTTGGATATCACAAACACTATGGGTTTTCAGATCAATAAATGTAAAAAATCGTAAGTTTACCCGAATAGAACATCTTAAAAATTTCAGTATGATTTCACAAAAAGTACTGAAAAATGGGCAAAACTTTTCATTAGCTATAATTCAATAAGTTTTGATAATAAAATTGGGACAATTATTGTTCATTTAACACAGTTATTGTACTTCAAAACTAAATAAACAAAAGCTTTACGTTGCTAAATTATTCTATTTATGTAGGATCACAAACATTATGGGTTGTTTTCAAGTAAAAAAAAAAACCATGGAAAACCATAAGTTTACCTCTATAGAACTCCTTACAAATTTCAGTATGACCTCATTTCACTGGAAATACTGGAAAATGGGCCAAAACTTTTCATTAGCTATAACTCAATGTTATCGAGTTATATGTGTTAATATAAATCTTCTTAATTACACGAAAAGATATATTTGTATGATATCATACATATATATATATTTTCCCTTATTTCTAGAATCAGTTCCCAAATTATTTTCCTAAATCCTGTATATTAAATAATTTAACTGCTCACCACTCTTAATTAACAATTTTTATGACTAAGTTATTTTTAAAAATATTTATCTTATTACATATTAATACATTTATTTTCCAATGAAACATCTGTAAATGTTTCAATCTGGAAATGTTTATAAAATAAAAATACAATAATTTTTAGATAGTCAAATAAAGTCATTTTTGAGATTCAGAATGGTGAAATCTTAGCTTAGTGTGTTTTGTTAGCATACAAGCAAGAAATAGGACGCCGAAATCAGGACTATTAAAGCTGAAGCTTTCAAAGTAGTGAAAATATTAGGAATACTAGAGATATTGAAAATACTCAAGTACTAGGAGTACTACTTGAGTACTATTCAATTGACAGAAAGTGAAACTCGTGATAAGGCAAAAACCTCAGGGCACTCTCCCAAAGGATGAGATTTTCTCACATGACAACACACGCTCCTGGAGCTGGAGAAACACTTGAGAAGTTGGGATGGGAGGTGTTGCCACATCCTACTTACAGCCAAGATCTTGCTCCATCTGATTATCACCTGTTCAGCCCACTGAAAGACTTAGAAGTTCAATGACGATGAAGCAGACAAAAAAAGCGGTACACAAATGGTTCAAACAGCAAGGTAAAGACTTCTAGAGAAATAAGAAAGTTCACAGAATGGTGGGGCGAGTGTCTAAATGTTGTTAGAGACTGTGTAAGTTACATTGTCCCCCATATATTTATTTATTGATTCACCCCTCTTTCATAAACAGTGATAAAATTAGAAATAAATATATCTTCTGGCAAAACTGAATGAACTAAAAGAAGAAAATAATGATGCAATAAAGATAAAACGCTTGAACTCAACACACTATATGAATATAACATTACATAATTAGATAAGTATTTTTAGATTTTATGCCTATTCCTATATAAAACAACCGTATACAAAGAATATTCTAAAACACATACATCTATCATAAAGCTAATTTCAAAATTAAAATAAAAAATGACATTTCTAATTTTAGAGCAACTGCAGCCAAACTATTTGGAAGATACTGTTGTAACATCTACTATTTGAAACCAACTTATCTTTATAAGAAAAATTTATAACTTCTTAAACTTTAAAACTTAAGTAAACTTAAGCTTATTTAAACTTATTAATTTCTCAAAATTTTTATAATACTAACATTGATGATAAACATGTTAAAAAGAATTTTGACTGAAAACCTTTTTAGAGTTTTGAAAAAACTGTAATTCAACCTTGACTTACACAAAAATATGGTTAACCTATATTTTACATTTTCTTTCATTTCACTTGTATTTTGATTTACACATTTAATCTGTTAAATTAAGTTTTACTTTCAGTACTAACATTTTAAAATTTTATCAAAATTCATATTTTATTAGTTAATTAATTTTTAATTTGTAGTTATGGATTACTTCTTCATTTGTATTTAGAAAACAACTTGTTTATATCAGTTAAAACTGAATTTTACTTTTAAAACTAAAATTTTCTTTTGTTATACTTGAGTAACACATATTTTATTTATTATTTTTGTTTTTGTTTTTGTTTAACCTCTGCAACCACCATTAAGGTATATCTTCAGAGGATGAGATAATGAATTGTAGCGTGTATGAGAAATGCCATGCCTGACCGGGATTCGAACCTGGCACCTCCGGATGAAAGGCCGAAACGCTATCACTCGTGCCACGGAGGCCGGCATATCTTATTAATTTAATATCGTATAAGTTCAGACCTATTTCCAGAGGTAGTTAGTTTGTGCGCTAACAAATGGGTATCCCCCAATCGGTAC
>JAAAKQ030102286.1:3471-14346 GCA_010016005.3 Zanna intricata
TTGTAAGCCCAAATTAGTGAATATATATTTTTAGCATAGTCGGAAAATTTTGCGATCATTGTTAGAAATTTTGTTTAGGTTTCTTCGCCCCTTTCAAGAACGAATTCCAAAGAATCTAGAAATTTGTTTTTAAATATTCACATGAAGATTTCTCACAAAAAATAAAGTTATCTTCATTTGTTCTCGAGAAGTTAAAAAAATAGTCGGTTTCAAAAAAAAAAAATTAAATAATTCATTTAACTCTTTAAACTCAGAATTTAATAAAAACGAGAAATTGGATTTTAGATATTCACATAAAGATTACACACCAAAAATCAAGCTCATACCTTCATTTGTTACAATGAAGTTAAGAAAATAATAAATTTCATTTGGACCCCATTTTATTAATACTTTTTCAGAATACTGTTAATACTATCTTGGTGCGTACTTACATGGTATAAGAACGTGTATAGAAATTTTCATCAATTTATTTTCTGTAGTTTTTGCTCGGCGTTGATTATTAGCCAGTCAAGGCATATCAGGTGGCTGACTGAAAAGAAACTTAATTCCCCTTCTAACATTTTTTTTTATAATTAAGGTGATTGGATGAGGTTAGTGGCATTCTTCCTAGTATCTAAGGGCTACTTCAATAAATATATATTTAACTCTTTTTGGTTTTTGGGTGGCAAGGAGTAGGGAGCAACTCAAAATTTCAATGGACCCAATGGTTATTTGATTTTGTCATTTTAAATAGCTCGATGAGACGAGAAAAATTATACAATTAAAACTAAATTCTTATCGCCTAATCCAAAATAGTGGCTATGTTTTTATTTTATATAGCTAAAATTATAATTGTACGCTCCCCTTTAATTTTTTTGTTATTTGAGGTATCCCGATTCTCTCTTTGGAAATCATCACCGATAAGAGAGGGTTGATTCAGTAAGTACCAATTTAGAGAATATGACTTCAGGGGGGGGGGGATAGCGGTGACTCAAATATTTTAAATAGGAAATATGGTCATGTGATACTTTGTTTTTAAAGTCTTTGCGAGACAAGCAAAACTGTATCAAAAACATTAAATTGTGACTATTTTAACCAAAATGGCGACAATTAAATTTTAAATCAAAATGATGTATTATGTATTATTATATACCGATCAAAATAAGAGTAAAATAAAAAATTTTCATATTACGTAATTATTTCTATATATATATTTTTTTTAAATTGTAATTTAAACATTAAAAACTTACGTAATAAAACCAAAATACATTTATTTCACGTAATTTTATACATACCATACTTCTTTGCATGGTTATTTGATCGGTGTTTTTAGACAATTCTAACGTAGTGTTTATTGATACACATACGTGTATAAAAACCACAAAACAAAGACTAATTATAAGATTTATATAAATTGTCCTTGATAAAATTCAGTGGATATTAAACCAATAAATAAATTGAAATTGAGTTATAGATTAAAAAAAAAATTATCACACAAAATGTGGTGTAATAGAATATGTTCATTTTTTATCATCTGCTTATTCAAATTTCAAAAAAAAGTATCAACTTCATTCTAAAGGATATATTTCTTCTTATTAAACGACATTTAAAATAAATTTTACTTATTCAGTAAATTTTTACTAAAAATAATCCCATAAAATAGAGGAATCAAGAAAATGAAGCGGAACAGGTCATTTTTTCACACGAATCTTTATGTTTATTTGATATCCTGAATCAGTTCTTTCATTTGAGCGGTACACTTCGTACAATTACGAGTGTACAGTAAACAGTAAAAGGGAAAATTTATTCATCGGGTTAAATTTTGTATGTCGTTGTTATTCCAGCTGTAGATAGAACAAAAACACACACTGAAAAATTCCGGAAGGATATACAACTTATATACAAGTTTCTATACACAGTCAAAAGTAAGAATACCCTTCAAGAACTTTAAAACCATTCCAGATAGAATAATGTAACTTTCAGGATAAGGTATCGGTCAAGTACTTTACCTTTAAACGATAAATAGAATTTCAACCCCTTCTTGGTCGTGGCCCAGAGGTTGTAACTCAAATATTGTAAATGCTAACACCTTTTGTGTGATAAACTATTTTAAAGAGCTCTTTAACATAAGAAAAGCAGTATGAATAAAATGTTGGTACGGTGTCTGTACCAAAATGGAGCGGGATAAAGTGTGAGTTTGAAAAGAAAATATGTTAATAATTTAAGAATCTGTTATCGAAAACAAATGAATTTATAAGAATTTGATTAAACGGATATTACCGAATAAGTTTTTTTTTTAAAATAATTATTAAGCATAATCTTTGCTTATTTACTTACATTTCGTTTTAATAAATGTTCGAAATGTCCTGTTGTTTGATAGTATGCCAGTCGATTTTAAAAGTATGATACTGCATATTCAATGATTTCCTAGTAATATTTTGTGCTGATTATCGAATTCTAGTCTGTAAATCATCGATATCTTGGGACTTATAATGATAAAAAATATTTTGTAAGGGCCCCCATAAAAAGTAATCCGATGGTGACAAGTAGGGTAATCTCACTGGTCATTCTACTTGATTCCTTCGGCTAATCCATCTTCCAGGAAAAAACGCATTTAAAATTTCAGGTATCTGAAGACCAAAATGAGTCGGGACACCATTTTGTTGAAACCAAATGTTTTCGAAGTTGGGGGTCAACAACGATTTTAATATTTGGAACGATACTGTCGAGAAGCAAAGCTTCATATCTCACTGCGTTTAAACTTCCATCAGTCAATGTAGGCCCTATCAATCGTCCATCAACAGTATCTGCCCGTACACTTTACTTTAACTGGATACTGTGATGTGCCTCACGATACCAATGTGGCTTAATGTCAGTCCAGTATCTACAATTACAGCGAATTAAAAAAAAAACGTGGTCTCATCCCTAAAATTATGCTGTTTAATAAATTAGAATTTGCTCAAATATTAATCATAATAATTTCCTAGAATTCAAGTCTTGATTGTAGTCATCTTTATTAAGTTTTTGCACCGAATGAATTTTGAAGGGTTTGAAATTTTCACTTTTTTAATATTCCAATCGTTCGACTTTGACTAATGTTACATTCTGTGCAGTTGTTCGAATCGAGGAAGGAGGATTCCTAATATATGCTTGCATAATCTCTAACGATTTGTTGCAGATTTAGGCCTCCATGGTGTACTCCTATTATTAATGCTCTCTGTTTCTTCAATTACTTTTATGGATTTTGACACTGCACCATTTCAAGTAGGGTGGGTTTTGAGTATTAAATATTCCACTGGACAGTTCACAAACTTAATTATACGACCTACTCTATCGCCCAAACTTCTCATCATTTAAAGTGAGACTCTGTCCTGTTCACTAAGTAACATGGTGATAGCAACGCTAGCAGGTAGCAAGAAAAACTAACTCGATAAAAAAAATTAGAAAAAATCTGATGTGGATATCACATGACTTCCTTGTACGCCTGTTCAATTATATGTACACACTTTTAAAACGAATAAAAAGTACATAAAATTTTATTTCATTATAACGTCTGATATTTTTTAATTTAAAATTTTTTTTTTTTTTATTACTGAATTATTATTTATCGTAAAAATTCGTTTACAATCATAGATTAATAACTATTAATAAATCAATATATTTAAATTAAAAGAAAAAAAAGGAAATAAATCCTGATTAGAACCTACGTGCCCCTTGTAAGATCCAAATATTTCATTAATTAGAATTTTATTTGTCTGTAACTCTGGAAACAATGAAAACAAGTACCACTTAAGTTATAACGTTGAAAAAAGCTCTCAATGAGGGCTTATTACTGCAGTTAAGAAAAAGTCCAAAAATGTTTTTTTTTTTTTTGGATTTTGGACTTTTTTGGACACTTTTGGTTCATTTGATTGCAATCAAAAGGGGAGAGCACAACTAGATGTTACAATAGTCCTAAATCCAAAATTTCAACATTATACCGCTAATCATTTATGAGTTATGCGAGATACGTGCATACATATGTACAGACGTCATACTGAAACTAGTCAAAATGGATATTAGTGTTGAAATTTGAAAACCAAAGATTTCTGCGATCACAATACTTCCTTTATTTAGTACAAGGAAGTAAAAAGGTAAAAAAAATGTAAATAACAAAAGTAACTTATAAATGTGGTAAAGATATCAATTAGGCAACAGCAGTTAGTCACAAGAGATTGTCAGAAGTAACTAACAGTGTAGTAATGAAACACTCTAAATGGATTATTACACAACAATGAAGTAAGGTTCCTTTTTGCAAAAATGATAAGAGACCATCAATGATTAACTGATCAGCATGATTAGGTGACAATATTTTTATTCATTTACTCATAAAATTGAAAAAAAAAATTGGCGTTAAAATATAAAAACATTTTAATTTGTTAAAATTGTTTTTTTTTTAATTAAAAAATTTTTTCAAATTAAATTTTAACTAAATTGTAATTTAATTCAGTTTAATTTCTTTTTATTTAATTTTATTATCTGAAATTACTAAATCCAGTAATTTTCAATATCAAAAATTTATCCCATCGCCATTTTGGGTACAAACATCGTACAAATTTTTTATTTACACAATTTTTCTTGTCTTAAAGAGACTTTTATAATGATGTATCATGCAAAGGAAGACACCATTTAAGATATTTGAATTATATCCCTGGGCCAACTTCGAAGAAGGGGTTAAATCCTATTTCTCGTCAAACGCGATAGTTTACCGATACTTTATCCTGAACGTTACAATATTCTAATTGGAACGGTTTAATGTTGTTGAGTGGTTTTCATACCTTTGACTAACTGTATAGCATAAACATTTTTTTTTTAATAACAACTCTGTATATATGTATTTTTATGCATTCTATTCTGTGGAAGTTTGTAGGACCATTCTGTATTTATACATACAGTATATAAAATGTCCTATAAATTGAAAAAAAGGGTAAGGCAAAGACGACACAAATTTATATATATATAACTTTGAGTGCGAGACCTGATTTCTGCTCAATATTTCCAGACTAGTTGGAACCGATCTGGATGAATTAGGTACAATCTTTTCTGTTTATAGAACATTAATATCATTTAATTTTGATTACAATCGGCCAAAAGGGCATAGTGAAACTGACTGACCTCATAGTAGTCGTATCTCAAAATTTTAATCAGAGTAAGTAAATTTATTGCCTCTTAAGATTCTTAGTATACTTGTGTTTGGTATTATTTAAACTCCCTTAAATGAAGAGTGGGGATAAAAATGTATATATATATATATATATGTGTGTGTGTGTGTGTGTGTGTGTGTGTGAGCGAGCGTGCGCGCGCGATAGTTTATGTTTGCAACCGCATAACGCGAGAACTAATCACCGATTGCTTCCAAATTTTCAGGGTACATTGGTGTTACACCAGGGAAGATTTTAAGCCATAGATCGAGGTCCTAGACGCCTTAGAGGTTAAGATATTAAACATATTCATTAAAGAAATAAAAATTAATCCTTTTACTTTATTACAGAATTTCTGTCACCTTGGCAGTATAAATATAATGGACTAAAATTACTAATTCTTATTGTTTTAATAAATATCTGTACAATATGTAATATTCTCACAGCCATGAGGATAACTAACGCATCTGGGGTCCAGGAGGGGAAGCCCTCCTCGTTATAGGGCCAGGCGAACGAAGCAAGCCTTGTCCGGCTATATACGAGTATATTAAAATTCTTAAAATCTTTTGTTTATTGATAAATCGATTTTTTTATTTTATTATTAATCCATATTATTTTAGTTTTAATAGCTGATTTACTATGCTTTTTAATTGAGATGTTAATATAATTAGGTGTAATATTATTTTTTTGTAGATATTTTATTGAATTTTATATTAACTGTAATTTTATTTTTATTTTATGCAATTTTTAACTTTAAATTATAATATTTGTAAACCATTTTTACTTGGTATGTAAGAATAAAATTTTTAAAGACAGTTTCCGCTAGAATTTAATTATTAAAAAATAATTAAATTTTTTTTAACCAATTTACCCGCAACAAAGATGAAATTTCGCAAGATCTTCCGGTTATTTTAAATTTTCATCCGGAAATTAAAATATTAAAATAAGTTAAAAATTAACATTAGAATATATTACTATATTCTAATTCATGACATGAATTGAACATCCATGACTGAAGGTAACCAGTGTACTCTTTAAAAAATTTAAAAAATGTAGATATATATATATAGGGGTGATATGTATATATTTTAATTATCATTTCAGAATTCAAAGTTACATTATTAAGTAGATTATTCCGTTACATCAGAATATCACTTAGGTTATATTTTTGGACAATTTCATTCAAAGATGAAGAATATTAAGCCTTGGTTTTTTTTGTCGGTTTTCGTTTTGATAAATAACTTAAGATTGGCTCAACCGATTTTTATGAAATAATTGTACATAAAAATTATATTACACATAAATTGAAAAGAAGTTTTGTATCATAACTTCTGAATTTTGTTCATTGAAGCCATTTAATTATGATAATTTGTGAAGAGTGGGGAAGATAAAGGGGACATAATAAATTTTGAGTTTATTTACACATGTGGATGGGAAATTTGTCAATATTTTGTAATTTCAATTTTTAGTGGGAGGATCGTAGGAACTTTAAATTCGATACAGTAATAGTGTTTATTAACTTGAGATTGTAACTTGAGGGAAGGAAATATTAGCTTAATTATTTTAGATGTTTTATAATATATATTTTCAAGACGGATTACTAAAAACCAATAAAACTTCGAAAAAATATATTATCTACATACAAGTATATTCTAACTTCTGTTAAATTTTCACCCGAATTCGAAAAACGGGGTAAGTCCGTACTCAAAATAACTGGGTTTTTTTTTTTGATTTTGTTTAATATATTTAAACTGGCGTAACTATTAAGCATCAAATTAAGCCAAGGTATTGTGATAAAAGTTTCAAGTTGTTTTTTTTATAAAAAACAAATTACTAAAAATTACTGAAACTTTAAAATTTTTTTGAATTTTATATATATATTTTTCTTTTACTACGTAATTTGTAACTAATTTTAAATTTTGGCTTCTATCCGACAAGAAAGTAGGGCCGTATCCAAAATAATTGTTAATTTTTATTGATTTTGCTTGGCGAAAGTATTTTTTCCCACAACATCTTAATATTCCACGAGTATAACGTTTTAGTCCCATACAGACAAGTGGGTCAGACTGTACTCAATTTATATTTTATTAGTGTCTTTTAATATCAATGCACAGTTTAGATACAGAGTGTTCCAAAACTAACACAACCTTATGGGAAAATGAGTAAGTTAAAATAGTTTTTGAAAAAGGCCTCCACCTTCATTACGCGATTCAAAAAAAAAAAATACGACGTTGTAACGTTTATTGAGGAATTGCAGCGGTACATCGTTCAATTTCGCTCTGCGATTTGGGTGCGATGTAAGGGTGAGATTTTTTGGATGAGGATGAGAATCCTTAATGGGTGAATTCTTTGATTTTACCTATCCATCAATTATTGATGGTATTGGCCCTCGTCAGGCCAAAACCAATCATCGAGTTCTTCGCCGTCGGCCGTTACATATG
The DNA here is from genome assembly GCA_010016005.3 of Zanna intricata. NCBI lineage: Eukaryota > Metazoa > Arthropoda > Insecta > Hemiptera > Fulgoridae > Zanna > Zanna intricata. Next base: position 11,072 of record JAAAKQ030102286.1, read on the forward strand.
ACATGAAACACTAACAGAAAGCTACATGTTTTCCAATGTCTGCAGGTAACAACTAGTGAACAACACGAATTCTGTACGGATTCGACTTTAAACGCTTGGGCAATGCCATGTGGGCACTACCGATGGAGAGACCAGCTGTTTAGATAGGAGTTCGCACAGACCTTTTGGGACTAACAAAATATGCAGATTGCAAGTCTATTAATTTTTCTGGTTTTAGCACTCGGGGTCGACCATTTTTGACCGTATCTTCCACATTCCCTGTCTCTTGGAATTTTTGTACAGCCGCTTGATGGAGGACTTGTTTGATGCATCCGTATCAAATTAATTTATTTTCATTTTGTTGTTCATCTAAAATTATATTTACTGCAAATAATTTTTTGTCTATATTGTAAAATCAAGATCGAACCAAAAATTATCAAATTTAAATTCGATCGGATTCAGGTGTCGGAATACATATTTTAATTAGATTCATTGTAATTAGTTGTTAAGATTTTTCCAAAATTAATTATTAATACTCATAAAACTTTGTAAAATATTCGTCTATATAACTTTAAACCTCTGTTTAAGTTTAGTAAAAATCCGACAATATTTGTTTACCAGCTTAACAATTATTGACCAAATAAAATTCAGTGTTTCTGTTAATGAAATTTTAATTATATTAAAATTTAGGTTCCTACAGGTATAGGGTAAGATAGTTCCGGAGGTAAACAGATAAAGAATAAAAAAAAAAAAAAAAAGGGTAAGGTGATAACCAATTTCATATGTGATAATTTTTCTTCAAATAACACACACACGCACGAATGCGTGCACACATTCATAGTGATAACTTGAAGATTTTTCTTTAAAAAAACAGATATTTTAACGTGTAAATGTAAAAAAACTCAATTCAATTTTTTTTTTATTTTTATTTTGAAGCAATAGTATTAACATTTTTTGAAAAAAAATAATATTTTTGCGTAAATTTTAAATGTCAAAGAAGAAACAAAAATTACGTGAGATAAATTTTTCTATATTCGCAGCGTTTTTTTTTCATCTAATGATAGATATATCGCTAGAATCTTTTATATTTTATAATTGATTTGATCGAAAATAAATAATAATAATTATAAAACCATTACTATTTAAAAACTCATTTTGCGAATTGGAAATGAAACACGATCAGTGGTGAAGCCTAGAAAGTTATTCTAATAAATGTTTAGAATTATGTTAATTAGATTCGAAAAATTAACATTAAATATTTACAACAAAACTTTCTTTTCTAAATAATTTTATTTTTCGAAAATTTATTATAAATTAAATTCTTACCGAAACTGCAGATTAATAAATAAGATCCCAAGCTTACCTGAAAAAAAAAGAAGAAAGTAAATTATGCTCTGGTTTAAATAATAGAATTTTAACAACAAAGTTGTTAGATGTACTTACTTGGCATATTATTTTATTTTTATATAGTGAAAAAATAATGATATACAATAACATCGAAATGTGTTATATTTTTCTACATTCCCACCTCCATAAATCAACTCTATTTTCTGTAATATTAAATGCAAGAAACTAAAACAAAAATTCCACAGAAAAAAAGTACAACCAATAAAACGTTATCAATGAATTATTTTTTGGGGTTGGGAGGGAATCTTGTTGAAATTTTATTGTAACATTATAATTAAAAGTTTAAATAAACCAAAAAATTTCGTTAATTTCAAAAATCGATATTTTTAAACTCTGATTGGCTCCCCTACCTACGATTGAAATTTTCAATTCATCTGAAAGATATTTGGAGGCAGAAAGAAATAGGTTTCTACATAGTTAATTAATTTTTGCATTACGGTGGGTTTTTAATTTTGGTCCGCCATATTGGATCTACCTTATTGAATCAAAGGTAATCTTTTTTAAATGGGAAAGTAGACATATGACATGATTTTAATTTAAAATTCTACAAGAAAAACTACGGTGAAAAATGTCACAGTATTCAGTCACAGTTATTAAGCTTCAAATACGCCAACACATTTAAAATACATACGTACGAATATTACCCCCCCCACTTTTTTTTTATTTTTTATGGTCCCTGGGTCATGAAGAAACTTTGAAAAAAGCAAATAAAACCTATAACCAATTTTTTGATCGATTACCGTACTTTACTTCTTGCAGCATACCTCTATAGCTATGATAAACGATTTTTTAAAAGTATATACAGCGTGTTCTGGGACGCATTCGCCGAATTTCAGAAATGAGCAAAAAATTTCATATCGACTTAAGTCCTATTTTTCTTTGTTTTCTTTCTAGACGCATTTTTGTGATTTACACAAAAAAATTATTTTTCAGGAATGGGTAAACCCACTTTAATTATATTTGGCAAATCTAAGACTAGGGTCTTGTTCAAAAAAATAAAAAGTTTTGAAAACGTTATCTTCAAAAATTTCAAAATGGCGGCCATCCTAATTCTTTAATTATTAATATCTTTGCAATTACTTGTTTGATCAAAGTTTTACATTAAAAAATGATTAAAAATTTTATTTTGAACAAAATGACACCTCATTTGTAAAAATCCATAGAAAAAAAATCTAGTTATGCAGACAATTAATCCAGCAGTTGCGCACCATAATGCAAGGTGATTCTTCTTCTTATTATTATTAATTACAATATTTTATTATTACAATTACTTATTATTGATAAATTTTATTACATTTAGTGAAGGAAATAAAATCAGACAAAAAATTATCAGCTTGCATTACGGCGCGCAAGCTTATTGCCGGGTTATTTGTCTGTAATAACTCGGCTGATTTTTACAAATGAGGTGTCGTTTTGTTCAAAATAATGTGCTTAATAAATTTTGTAATAAGTAAAATTTTAATCAAATAAATAATTACAAAGAGATGTTGATGATTGAAAAATTAAGATGGCCGCCATTTTTAAATATTTGAAGATGACGTTTTCACAATTTTTCATTTTGTAAAACAATATATGTCTTAGGTTTGCCAAATTTAATTACAGTAGATTTACCATTCCTGAGAAACTTTTTTTTTGTTGAAAAAAAAAATAGCACTTATTTAAAAATATATATATATTTAAAAAATAGGACTATGAACCTTTTGCATATTCCTGAATCATTTCCTGAAATTTGGCGAATATGTTTCGGCATATCTATATGTATATCTTTCTTTATCTGTTTAGCCTCCGGAACTACCGTAAGGTATTACTTCAGAGGATGATGTGTATGAATGTGAGTGAAGTGTAGTCTTGTACAATCTCAGGTCGACCACTCCTGAGAAGTGTGGTTA
>JAAAKQ030102320.1:0-14344 GCA_010016005.3 Zanna intricata
TGAAACGACTGGCACTGGATAGGGAATCTTGGAGAGCTGCATCAAACCAGTCAAATGACTGAAGACAAAAAAAAAGAAAAAAAAAAAGAGGTCTTTATTCATTTAAAAACGACTACATCACATCAGCTACTACACATAATATATTCATATTGGTCCTCTGTGCATCCATACAACATCTATCTACAAGTGATATCAAATCAATAATAAAATATAATCTTCAAATAAGCATAAGTTTTATGCACTAAAAAGAGTTATATTTAATCAAATATTTTTTCCTTGTTAGTTTTTTTTTTTTTTATACAAATAATTTCAGAAAATTTTTTTTTCTTTTTGACTAAATTCATTAAAAAATTTGATTTCAGAGGTAATGCTGTATTATGTACAACAGCAGTCTTCTGCAATGCCTACTACACACAACAGCTTATCTACACACAAGCTACACAGCGTGTGTGTAACTTAGCTACTCACAAGCTTATTTTATGAAATTAAAATACAAAAAAAGCTACAAATGGACACAAATAGAAAAAAGTAAAATATAGAACTGTAAATCTAATGCCAAATCACCACTATATTTAAAACACAAGACTTAATTATTATTTTAGAATTATTTAAAAATATGAAAAACTCAGTTCAGTTTTCTGTATATTACCAGAGATAACAGAAAAATCTGCCTAATCAGAATTACACATATAGGTCTAGGTCTTCTACTCACAGCCATACAACCCTTTATGATATAACAGAGTTATGCAAGTAATATTCAGTTTGTTCAAACATGTGTTCATTCATTCAAATTAATTATTTATCCAGAAAATAACAATAAAAAGTAATTATATTATTAATAAATATAGAATAAATTATTAAATTATATGTAGGAATTAAATTAATCACCATTTACATGTTACCTTAATCACCATTTACAAGATTACCTTAAAAGTATAATTTTTTTTTTTAAATTATTAATTATATTGAACTGTAAATAATTTATAAATTACATTTGTTTTACAGCACAAAATATAAGTGGCATCTTTATATATAAGGTATTGTATCTTACCATGGAGTAAAGTAACAAAACTAAATTTTCTGGAGTTAACCATGAAATGAAGTTTATCATTAAATTTTAATGTTTGGTAATTCTGAGCAATTACTTTATCAAATTCAATTATTTTGATAATTTAATAAACCATCATAGATAAGCTAAGGATCAGGAAAACACAAAGATTTAAATAATGGAAAGCTAGTTTGGACATTAGGTGACCCAAGGTCAAACTTCATGCACATTATCAGCACCCTAGTAAATAGCTATCAATTTTATACGTCATTGAGACCTATTGAGATGCTATCCATTCTGTGGGGAAGAGTTAAAGAGTTAAAATTAGGATTAAGGTTGGACACTTTAGTACAGAGGTTAGAGATAAATTACAAAGATATAGCAATATTTAATACTATCTTATTGGGCACTTGGCTGAATTTATGTTTAAACTGAAATATAGTCACTAAAATATGGAGAAACTACAACACTAACTACTTTACCCCTTTAACTTTAACCCTAACCTCTCTCCACAGAACGGATTAGCATCTGAACAGGTTGCCATAATTAAAAAAAAAAACTGATTGCTAATTGACTAGAGCACTGATAAGCATCGCAGACTTACAGTCAAAACAAATGCAATTTGTAGACTAAGAATTTTGACAATTTTAACATTCTATAAATGAAAAGTTTCTGGGAAATAAAAAGTTAATGGGGAATGAACATTTTGTAAACAGATTTTACTTTCTCTTGCATAAAATTTTTAAAACTTTTTAAATTTTTAAAACATTTAAAACTTAATTTTCACTGGAATGATCCCAAATAACAAAAAATAGTGATTTATGTACTATCAATTAAAACTAGTGAAATATCAATGGAAAAAAAAATCTTCATCATAAAATAACACTTTAGTGCAATTAAAAGTAAATGTTAATTAATCATATTACAAAAAATACTTTGTCACAATATACATATGTACCATAATTAATTCTTCCATTATGTACATTTAGGAGGTAGTGTTAAATTTCATATAAGCAAATATGGTAATTTAATTTACTAAGATTAAGATGTTAAAATTTAAATGATAATATTTCAGGAATAAAATTCCAGTGATATGTTACTGAACATTGTATTAAAGTATTAATATAATTTATATTTATATCACAATTCATAAAAAAGTTAAAAAAAAAAGGTTGTACTGTGCTCATAAAAATGATCTATGAGCAAAAAAAAAACTGGACAAATGATGTATAGAATACACCCAGAAGAGAGTATACATTCTGAAAAAATTCAACACTTAATTAATGAATAGGATTTTGCAACTGGTCACAACAAAGACTGAAAAGTTAGATTACTGATAGTAAGAACTTATAAGTAAGAACTGATAGTAAGAATTAATAAACTTTTACAACAATAGCCAATATTTGAAACACTAATAAATTCATTTAAAAGTAATTGAACAACTGACAAAGGTAGTATGCAACAGGCATATGAATTACATTTAGGCTTTATTATCCAAAACAAAGAAATCCAAAATAATAAAACAAAGAATAATCAAAGACCTTGAATTTTCTTTCTACACAAATTATCAGAATACAAATGGGACAAGTTTGAACAAGTAAAAACCTGACAAAGAGATAAGTAGTGATAAATAATTAAAGATTTTAATTTACTTCACCAACTACAGAAAACTTGCACTTGTGGTAGAACAAATTCTTAACATTACCAAAGAAACAACAAAAAACTGTTAACAGTTTTACTTTTTTGGATAATCAGCATTATAAATTAACACCAATATGCAATTACATGAATACAATTATTATGAAATTACAATCCTACTGGTTTTAAAAATAATAAAATACAACATAATTTATTATGCACAGTATCAGCAATTCACAAAGCAAACTATTTATAAACAATCGTTTACTTACTCCCATGGACGAAAGAAAATACTTAAAATGCAAAACGGGTTGTTTTCTAAGTTCAATTACGAAAATTTAAAGGCATACAACTAAAATCTATTTTAAAAAAATTAGGTTAAAAATTAAACGATTTCATAATATTGAAGATGAAGTTTTAAAATTGAAGATCGATAATGAATTGGAACTTATTTTACAAGATTCAAAGTTCAACAATTCCTAGATTTAAATAAGATCAAAAAACTATTTCATGTCAACATACCTTCGATGTAATGGCATTATGCTGCTGCTAACATTTATCTAACTGAAATAAACCACCACTTTATTAGTAAACTGATAACTACGAACATTTATAATATCGTATTTTGATCTAATTATCAATATTCGTTTGTTATACTTTCACATAAAAATTTGCAAGACTTAAAAACGTTGATTACTGTAATTCCTAATTGGTGTATTCCCACGTGATATTAATATGCAACGCATTTAACAGTTAATTTTCAAAAGACCAAAACAATTTCACCACATAATTTCATCAAATGGTATCGAGTAAATTTATAATAAAATTGTAATTAATGCATAAAATATCTAACCTTCTAATAAGAAAACGCAAAATGGCTGTCAATTCAGATTCCTGTTCTTGCGAACCTAACGAATCGTCCGACCTATTATCACGATCTTCCATCCTATGCGACGGAGACGTTCCCATAAAGACGAAGTAAAATTAACAACAATACAAGGAAACGTAAAGTGCTAATGTTCGAATGGTATTATTCACTACAAAACATATAACTGAAATATAACCTAAACAATATACTTCAATGAAACCTTAACCTCAAAACAAAAAGTAAATTACAACTGACACAGCCACACAGATAGAAAAGACTGGTTACAGACTACCAGTGGAGTGCTTGGAGCTACTCACGAAGGTCTTAAAAAAGTAAAGTTCCCGTGAGTGGGAGCATATCTGTTCTATCAATTCCGACCACCAATAGAGTCTCTCGAAAAAAAGCTCCCATTCAACGGAATTATATGCGGTATAAGACACCTGTAAATATTTACTTCACCGTAAAAGTAACGTGAATTACGCGTTCAGGTTTTTTCAGTATACTACGTTTATCTTAGTAAGATACAATCCGAAGATAATTCATATTATCAATTCAACGTAATATTGTGTAAAATTAAATTTTCCAAAATGCCAACCTCGATACGACAGATAATTCATATTAAGAATACAAGATAAAATTAACGTAATAACGGTAATATTGTGTAACTTTTAAAATTAAATTTTAAGCAACGACATAAAAGTTGTTAAATTAAATCTGGATGTTTACAGATTTGTCTGGATAGGATAAAATATGTTGCCTCACTCCACAATGTACAAGGTGAGTTTGAGCACTCCAGTACTGCTTCAAATCCTAGTAAAGGTAGTTATTTTTATACGGATTTGAATACTAGATCGTGGATACCGGTGTTCTTTGGTGGTTGGGTTTCAATTAACCACACTTCTCATTAGTGGTCGAACTGAGATTGTACAAGACTACACTTCAATCACTTTCATACTCATCATCCTCATTCATCCTCTGAAGTAATACCTTACGGTTTGTACAAGACTACACTTCAATCACTTTCATACTCATCATCCTCTGAAGTAATACCTTCCGGAGGCTAAACAGATAAAGAAAATTAACTACTGCTACTATCAGCTGCATTTGGTGTTGATAGCATTGCGGCATTTGTAATATGGAAATAAAGAATGTGTGTTCACATTTGCTGTTCTTTACAGAAATATTATTAAAATTCGGTAACTATTTTTTTTTCATCCATCTTGATTGATTACATTTCTCCGTTCTTTATACTCTTTCCCCAATTTTATTTAATACTACATTTTAAACTTCACCTACCCTTTCTTCTACACCTTTATTACGATTTTACTAAGCGCCTGGATTGATTAATTAATTAAATACAAACACAGTTCTTATTCCAGAAGAAATTTCTGCACAAGCTTCTTTATTTTCTTTAACTTAATTTTTTTTTAATCTCCGGGAGCACGGTTAGGTATTACTTCAGAGGATGAGATGCACGATTTGTAGCATATGAAAATGCCGTGCCTGAGCGGGATTCGAACACGGTATCTCCGGATGAAAGGCCGAGACGCTACCACTCGGCCACGGAGGTCGGCCTATTTTCTTTAACTTAGACATGCTCAAATGTACTTACGAGTACTTACTAGTGGTAGCGTCAAAGCCTTTCATCCGGAGGTCCCGGGTTCGAATCCCGAGTCAGGCATGGCATTTTCACACACGCTACACATCATTCATCTTCATCCTCTGATGTAATACTTAACTGTGGTTCCGGAGGTTAAAAAAAAAATGTAATTACGAAAGTAACTTATTTTCGGCATTTATAGGAACTTCCTATAAACATTCTTGTACACCTAAATATGTCGGCATATATTCCCTATTGGGTATTTTATATACCCCAGGGATAAGAATTCATTAATTTGATAATTTCATTATCTGTCACAGTCTTATAAAGAACTATAGAACAAGCAGCCTTAGCCAAGAGTTATTTTCTTAGAAAGTACTGTTGTGAACAGGATTATGGTAAATGGCACAAAAGCTCTCAAATTGCTTTTAAAAGAAATTGTGGACTCCCACTCTTTATTAACTTTTTTTTATATATATAAATCATTTATTTTACCACTTCAACTCATTTTTTTTTACATAAATTTTTTTTTTCAATTTAACTGATCTTCATCTACTTCTTAACGTCCCATTAATTTCTTTTCTATTTTTTTTTTTTAAATGCTGACTTTTATGACCATTAGCTTCCTATTAATGCTCATAGCATACAGTAAAATTGTACTTAAAATTACAATTTTTTTCTTTTTTTAAAAAATTACAATTACACTTCAGAGACCTACAATGACTAGGTCCATTGGTTATTATGATTATATTTATATATGAGATGTCTAACTGTTATGATAGATTGAAATTTCTTATTTCATTAACTGTCAAGTGGATACTGCTTTGATTTTAATTAAGGGATGCGAAAGGTATTACATTCTCCATCTATATAAACATTTTTTAAATTTTTTATAGACCTTTACATCTACAATTTCTTTGTTATTTTGTATAAAATTTCCAGTTATTTTTTTAAATCATAATATAACATGTGTAACAATTTATTAGAAAATGTTTATATATAAGGCAGTTTTTTTTAGATTTTTTTGCATATATTGGATAAAAGTGCACCAGACTCAGAACAGTTCATGTTATATTTGTATATTCACTAATACTATCTTTACAATTTTTTATGAACTTTTAAACAAAAATCAATTCAAATGCTTAAACAATTTTGATTTTTCAATTCTTGAGCCTTAGTTGTAAAGTCTTAAAAAAATATCAATTTTTTATACTATTCATACCAGATCTACCCTTTATCCATAACGGTAATACATTTGAGTAATTTTCATGCATGTTAATGAGGTAGAACTAATGTAAAAATGTCTGTGTAAAATTTTAATTTCTTCCTTTTTGTTGTAATTTAACTCAACTATTTTCCATTGTATGTTACAGTTAGTACATTTTTTAATCTCATTTTGGTAATTGCATTTAATTAAATAACTTACACTAAACATTTTGCACTTCATCCCGGCAGATTTTCATCACTCATTAAATTTCCTTTATAACATGACTGATATAAATTGGCATCTGCAATTGATGCACTCTTCTTTATTCAAATTCATTACAGTTATCTGAATATTAACACAGATTCACCCTCAGTAACACAAAAACATCCTCTACTTCAGACTCTAATCATTTATCAAATACTCATCTAGATCTACAATACAATGGATGAAAAGATTATGCAAGAGTTCATCAAATGTATAATCAATTAAAATAAAGATAGAGATAAAATGCTTTGAAAAGTACATATTTGAATAAGTGTAATCATTCTAGACTACAGAACACTTTATTTTAAATCAAAAAATAAAAAAATAAACTCACCAGACAGTTGATGCAGTGGAACCAAAAAGCTTTGCTGAAAAAGTACTGCTAAGAGTGAGAAATTATTTCTTACCAGCATATACATAATGTCAGAAATCAATGTGTATAGTGGAATATATTCTTCAGTACGCCTCCAAGGGTTAAAGAAATTTCTCTGATTTCATGCATATAGTTCAACTAAATGGCTTAGTAAATCTGATGGTATTTCATATTTTCCTATCTTTTCTTGATTAAATATTTTAAAGCTTTATCAAATTCTGATTTTAAGTTTCCTGAAATCAATTTTTTCAAATTTCTGGACCTACTTTATAGCACTTTACTCTATGGTAGCTCTTTACAACAGTGTCTATCTTGAAGAAACCCTTTCACTATATGTTTGAACTGTGTATTTGTTTAACATGTTAATTTATATTTAGTACGTTTGTATCTTTTATACTGTTAAAATATGATGAATTTATTCAAAATATCTGGTTTCATTGAGCTTATCTGCAAGGGTTTTGTGTCATTATGAGTAGTGCTTTCATGTATTCAAATTATCTTACACTATGTATTAGTCAAACAGTTCATAGACATCAGAAATCTCCATATGGCATACAATCCTAATTTCAAATGATCATGCATGAGCTGGAGGAAATATAATCTTTTTCAACTCATATTTGAGTTAGTAATTCAAACTAATTGATCACCAACATTATGGTTCTACAATAAAAAATATCCCAATTTCTTGAGTAACATTGAGTGTGAAATAAGCTGCCTGGATGAGACCTCCAAGTGAAGTTGTTAATCTTGTGCTGTAAATCTTTGTGAGGAGACAACTTTTTCTCTCATTATTAACCCCTTTCCTTATCTTTTAAGCCCTTTTCCACAACTCAATTTATGTAGGTATAGATCTGATCTGGAAAGTCCATCCTGAGGATGCCGGTACCTATAAAGTCCGGTACATAATTAGTATGACTTAGCAGAGTACTATCTATGAACTCTGTTTCTTATCCTGTAAAAGACAGCATAATAAGCCCAGCAGGCTTAGGTACCTATTGGGTCCTTCCAAAATTGCAAATGTATTAATGTAATTCCTCATGATGTTAATCCATTACGTTACACATATATTTTTTTACATTATATTTCTGGAGATTAGTTATCAGTAATAATACAGGGGAAGTTCACATAATTTCGGGCTTTTGTTAAAGTAGTGTAAATGGAGATTCTTGCGCATTCTGTTGGCAGTTATACACATAAGGTACAAGTGTCAGCTATTACTGTATAGAGCGCTGACATAAAAACATTAAACAACAATAGCAGTAAGTCGTAAAGTATATCGCATCCAATGTAGTGAATGGATACGCGAATTAGCATATTGTAATGAAACTTCTTGTGAATGTAGGTGTAAAATCCGATGAGATTTATTTGCAACTTCTTGCACAGTATGATGATGAGACTCTTAATTGCAGTAAAACATTTGAGTGGTGCAAACATTTTATATGGCATATTGCATATTGCACATTGCACGAACAGTAACAATGGCAGCAGTTGTTTTGGTTGAGTTGCTATGCTATACACCATGTCACATCCCAAAAAAAATTGAAATTCAAAAACCTCAAAAATGGTTTTTAAATATATATCTAAAGAATATTTATAATCCCAAAAAAGAAAAAAAATATCCCTGTTACATCTTCGCCTGTGCTGTATAGTTAACTGAATTTCCCATCAGGGTCAGGAGATATTTAACTGGCCATGGCTCACTTATATATCTAAAGAATATTTGAAAAACCAAAAAATAGAGCATCCCTGTCACAGCTTCACCTGCGCTATATGGTTACTTGAGTATCCTGACGCAGTTAACAGGATATTTAGCTGATCATGGCTAGCTTCGCTCCCCCCTTCCTGTCTAGCCAGAGTTAGATGGGTAGCACCCTTTGAACCCACTGCGTTCATTAAATTTATGCCTATTAGAATAATAATAAATAAAAATTAAAACCTGTTCATTTTATAAAAAAAAATATCAATATATTTTAATTTCTTCAGAGCAACATATTGGTCAATGCAGCACCTGAAACTTTGAGTGATCTAAGACTGTGGGTTTTAAAATAGTCTGCCTCCATCTTAAAATTATTAGTTATGACTGGTTACCCTTATGAAGTACAGGTAATATATATTTTGCCCAGTTTTAGCCTTACCAAACACCACTAGGTGGGAGTGGCTACATCAATTTTTTTTTATTTTTAAATTACATTTATTTTATGTTTTTCAGTTAAGTAACTGGAGGCAGGTGCAGTCAGTTGCATCACACATACAGTAAGAGTGGCTGTATTGGTTAAGCCATCATCATCATCATTCCTGTCATAGACAGGTATCCGAAAATGGACAGGTTTTCAGATTCCCCAATCTAATGAATATCTTGTATAGTAATTGGAAATGGAAAAAATTTGCAATCATTGTTTAATTTTTTTTTTACCTTTCTTCACTCTTTAAAAGATATTTTTTTTACCTTTCTTCACCCTTTAAGATCATAATTTTAAAAAGTCTAGAAATTGATTTTTAAGTATTTACATGAAGATTACACACACCAAAACTCAAGTTGATATCTTCATTTGTAACTGAGAAATTAAAAAAATAGTACAATTCATTGTTATTTAACTTTATCCCTTTAGTAATTTCAAAATATCCTTTCTTACAGTATACTTACACCATAAGGACATATATATATATATATATATATATAAATTGATATCTATATATATTTTTTATATATATATATAATATAAATATATTTATGTAATATATATAAATTTCATCAATTTATCTTCAGTAGTTTTTGCTGGAAGTTGATGAATCAGTAAGTCACAACAAATTACTTTAAAGATATAGATATTCATAAATCAATAAGTTCACCTAAAGTAAAATACAAGGAATTCTAAGATATCTTTGATAAAGTATTACTGAAGTTACTTTCATCATTTATTATGTTTAGCAGATGAGAATGTTAATTACTATGTTTAATTATTAAGAACACCTTCCTTATATTTCACTACCTAAATTAATTTATTAATTTGAATATTATTGAATAATAAAGTAAATTCATTCATAATAAACTATTTAACAATACTATACATATATCTTCTGAACATATAAAGCAACTTGTCCTGACTGATTGATTCATCAACACGTAACAAAAACTAATGAAGATAAATAGATGAAAATTTGTATACATACTTCTCTTATAGTAATAGGTGCACACTAAAAAAATATTTTTTAAAAGTCCAAGTTTAAAAATTTGAAATGGAGTAACAATGAAATTTACTATTTTTTAATTTCTCATTAACAAATGAAGAAATCAACTTGATTTTTTGGTGTTTGTAATCTTCATATGAATATCTAAAAACTAATACTTTAAAGGATTAAAATTGGTTCTGGATTTTTTTAGAGGCCAGCTATTTCTTTTAATTTCTTGCTTACAAATAAAGATATCAACTTGTTTTTTGGTGTGGGTAATTTTCATGTGAATATCGGAAAACCAATTTCTAGATTTTTCAAAATTTGACAATGAAAGAGTTGAAGAAAGGTAAAAAATTTTAAATTTGAACAATAGTTTCAAATTTTATGCATTTCTGACTGTAGTAAATGAGATATTCATTAGATTGCCGGCCTAAGTGGCGCGAGTGGTAGTGTCTCGGCCTTTCATCCAGAGGTCCCGGGTTTGAATCCGTCAGGCATGGCATTTTTCACACACACTACAATTCATTCATCTCATTCTCTGAGGATATACCTTAATGGTGATTCCAGAGGTTAAACAAAAGAAAATAAAAATTAGATTGGGGCTTGCAAATACTTTTCAGATAAATATTAAAATCTATTTTTGGGTATTTTGAATTTCAATTATTTAAGGGGCACAATGACTCAACCAACACTGTTTTGCTGCTGTTTGGTTAATGTGACTGGCTGCACCTACCTCCAATTATTTGACTGAAACACATAAAATAAAAATAATTAAAAATAAAAGAAGAAGAGAAACAAAGTATGGTCACCTCCTAGTGGTGTTTGTCAGGTATCAATAAGAACAGGGCAACATACACTTCATACCAGTTCTAACCAGTATTTTTAAGATGGAGGCCAACTGTTTTGATACTCGCATTCTTAGATCAAAGTTTTGGAACCTGTGTTTTTTTTGGTGTTTTCAGGGTGAAAAACACTTTCATATTATCATTACTTGGACATGATAGGGTTGTTCAATAAAGACTACACAGTTAAAAATTAATTAAAACATAAAAACCCAGACGTGCAAAATACGTCTTCAAAGTGAAGAGCATATAACACATACTAAAGCAAAATAACAACACAGATACATCACATTATATATTTAATAAAAAATAAAATTACAATCTGCATTAAAGCAAATGGCAATTTGGAATGTGCTAGTAATTTATATATTTGAATATAAATGGACAGCTTAAGAAATCATAAGACAGAAGATAACAACACCTCACTGTCCCCTAAAATAGTTGGCATGTTAGCACCTAGCGTAACAGATACAATCCACATGGGTATGGTGCACTGTCAGTCGGCAGCCACTGTGAGCACAAACTGGTGCATCTGTTTCAGTAATCAGATACCCGTAAGTGCGCCCTATTTTCAAATGGCAGATAATAACCTCCTCTTAACTCTGCATGAGGATCTTCACAGTGAAACAAGTGTTCTTAATAGGTCAAAGTTTGTTGGTCAAGGGAGTCTCCCATCCATTTTGCCACTCATCATAAAGAATCATGAAGGTGGTCTTCAGGAAATTGGCAAGACCATTAGAAGCCACATGATTGATGAAAGGAGGCTGGAAACAAGCCTCCTTAGCTGCACTATCTATACACTCATTGCCTGAAATGAGCGTGCAGAAAATGTTTCAGGTTCTGTACTGACCAGACTGTAGCTGTGAAGAAATTACAATACACTGATACTTTTTATAAATTGAACAGCCTTAACTTTTATTTATCATTTCTCACAAGCATGAGCTTAATGAACATACCAGAGTTCAATGGGCAGAGCCATCTAGCTAGACTGGAAGGGCAAGCGAAACAAGCTACAACTGGCTAAATATCCTCTAATCACAACAGAAAACACAAGTAACCATGCAGCACGGGAGAAACTGCAACAGGAATGCTAAAAATGATGATTATTAAGTCTCAAGGATAACAGTTTAATTCTAACAGTCAAAAATTAAATTTCAAGGATAACAGTTTAGTGTGTGTGTGTGCGTGCGCGCGCACACACACACACTATTGAAAATAGCATGAAAAACTGAAGAAATCTGATAAAAAAAGAACCACTGATTTGTTATTATCATGAGTAAGCAGTATGTAGAATCAAATTTCAATTTTCTAATGTGATGGATAGCATTAACACTACAAATAATGTGCAATAAATGACAGAAAAAGATATTCTTCTTATTAACATAAAAAGTGCCAGTAATTAAATATAATTAGAAGAAAAAAAATAATCATAATAATGAAAAAAAAAGTAAGCCATTGCTTAAAAATACTTTAATTAACCTGAAAGTATTTTTTTCTTTATTCAAAAGAAAAAATGCACTAAAGTTTATCAAACAACAAGCAAACACAAATCTACAATACTGATTCCATATCAAAATTTTAATTAGAAAATTAATGTCTATTTCATCATAAACTGTTTTTAAAATAGTAATTTAACACAACGCATCCGGAAAAAAAAACGTTCAATAACTGACATAATCAGCACTGAAAATGAATAATTAACTGCTATATTTTGAGAATGAGTACAACACATTTAATGTTATAGTAAAACAATACATCAAGAATAAAAAATTATTTTTTTTAATACCTCTAGAGCCAGGCTGCTAATTTCAGTAAAATTTCCAATGCTTACTATTCTTTTTGAAATCAATGTATAACATTTGGTGTAAAATTACTTGGAAGAAAATACATCATGTTAAAAATAAAATGTATGAAAACAAACTTTTCAAGCTAGAAGACTAATTTGTTCATTTTTAAGATAGAAGATAATATTGATAAATAAACCTAATTTTAGTTAAAAAAAATTTTGATGTATATAATACCTACAATATTTTAATATTAAACAACTGACACAATATTATCTTAAATCAAATTATGGCTATTCCTTTTGACCAATTAAATAAATAGACACACTCATTTATAAACATTCATACACATTATTATACAAAGTACATAATAATGTACTTTCCCACACAGACCCCAGACCCCATAAACATCAAAGATGCTTATTCTACTGCAAAATCAACTTTTTCAGACCTTTACTGAATTATTATGTTGGCAGTGATCAGTTATTAATTTCATTTATGAGCTTCTCCTTAGTTTTAAAGCTGTGGATAGGTAGGCAGACTTTCAACATGATGACAAGAAAAGAATTATAAATGATAAAATCAGACTGTATAAATGGATTGTAAAAATTAGTTATTTTCAACAGCTTATCAAAAGCCAATTTTGGATAAATGTATTTTACTAAATTTATATATATAAGCAATAATATTCCTACTCTATTTGTATTTTATGATAAAATAATCAGTTTTTATTGAAAAACAATAACCAAAATTAAGAATTCTTTTCACAAGAAAGAAATGTGTTAAAAAATATCAACTAAAAATATTCAATTAACCAGCTTAAGTTATTTCTTCATCAATATATTAAAAAAATATATTATAATAAATTTTAATGTTATAGATTTACACAATTTTCTTTTATTAGATACAAAATTACTTGTTCATTATATTTAATTTTTGAAACCAACAACTCAACAAAATAAAGAAATAACCAACATTTTTAATTTATAACATATTAGCATCATAATTTCAAAAAATCTTTTTCAACATTTTGAAAATGTAGGGATTCATGTACCAGGGCACTTTTTTTAAAGGTTAGAATATTTATTAAAATTGATTTTAAATAAATTAAAAAAGTTATTTTTTTTTTTAAATTTGGGAGTTCTCCATCAGGGGAAACATATTACTTTAGTGACTTTATTGTTTACCTAAATACATTTTGAGTATTAAAAATTTGAAATCACAGAAAAAATTTTTTTTTTTATTTCAGGGGTACCCATACTCAATAGGAAGAAGAATTTGGATAAAATTATTTTTTTTTAAATCTCTAAATAGTAATAACAAATTTAAAAAATAGCTTCTTAAAATTAAAAAAATACATATACATATTGTATAGTAAAAGATTTTTTTTTTTTTTGTCTTCAGTCATTTGACTGGTTTGATGCAGCTCTCAAAGATTCCCTATCCAGTGCTAGTCGTTTCATTTCATTATACCTCCTACATCCTACATCCCCAACAATTTGTTTTACATATTCCAACCGTTGCCTGCCTGCACAATTTTTCCCAT
>JAAAKQ030102331.1:0-14344 GCA_010016005.3 Zanna intricata
TTGATAATGTAATAATTTTAACAAACAGTAAACTTGTGACAAGCGTCACATACAAACATCTTTGTTCAAACTTCATATGAAGCTTTTTTTAATTATTGAAGTAAAGTAAACATAATGTTTCTAATTGATTTAAAAAAAAGATAAATAAAATACTAATCTAAAAACTAGGGAAAAAATTATTCTCTTCTAAATCAATGATTTTTTCTTATGTCAGTTTTTAAAGTACAACTACCTTTATAAAGATAAAGATATAAAGATATCTGTTAAATAGGTCTTACATACCTAATTAAATTCACATCACACAGTATTAATATGTTAAATAAAAATCAAATTTTGTTAAAGTACAAGTAATAGTTTAATAAATTTAATTACCAACAAGAATCCAGCCCTTTGTTTTGCATTTTTTGTTGATAAGTTTTGAAGTCGCTTTGGCTAAATTTTCAGGATTATAGAATGGTTCTACATCATTCTGTAACATTTAAACAAATATTATGATTTATTACAGATTTAAAATATTTTACTTTCAAAAATATAAAATGTATTGCAAAAATCTTTTATAAAATTTAATTGTAATTTAATAGAAGAGAAGTTATGGGGAATAACCCTGATAATTACCTCACCTGTTAATATTGATGTGAGCGAATGATTCGTATGTTAACACGATATCGACTTTCCTACAATTTTTTAACAATATTAACACGGTCGCCAATTATTGTGAGAAGATATGATTCGTAAATAACCAACACGATATCAAACTTCCTCACAATAATTTATTTAACACAACAAACAAACAAACAAACAAAAACATTTACAAGGCTTAACAAAATCTACATGAAACAAATCTAAACTTCGCACAGACTACATCGGCAGTGTACCTTCGGAACACGTCACACAAATGAACCAATCCACGGTCGCACGAACCGGTTTATATACTGTTAGCTGTCTATCTAGAAAATACTAGAAATTTCTGTTTGCTTCTATAACAAATATCTTCATTATTTATAAGTAAAATTAATTCTAAACAATACAAATAATTACTTTAATTACAAAACTAAACTTTATCAACGCCAATTGCCAAATAAAAATTCATCCTTTAGTAAAAATAATAAAACAAAAATACAACTTTACTGTTTCTAGTAGAATCTCGTACTTTCTAGTGGGTTTGAAATCTGATTTACATATACAAAGACTGAATTATTTAAATATTATTAACATACAAATTAAATATTATTAACAAAATACAATTATTAAATATTATTAACATAATTTAACAATGTTTATCATTTTAATTAGTTATAAATTTATTTTGTGGACTTCAGTATATATGGAGAGTTATAATAATTTTTATAAAAACCTTGTACTATAACAATATATCCATTAAAATTATTCACTTTATTTAAACTGAAAGGTGATCGTCAATTAAAACATTGTTATTTATTACAGAAGTCATTTGTATAATTTGTTTACAAATTTGATTAGCACTAAAGTTTTAAATAGATCTATTGAATGTAACACAAGACCTCAATTACAAAGACTGGATTAAAAGCCGGGATAAGCCCTGGATTAAAAGAAGACTTTATTTTGTTATATGTTATTTAAATCACCTATGATTAGTTTAATCATAGATTTTTTATGATCTTTCACAGTATCTGTATGATATACCATGGTTATATCATACATATAATGTGATTATCCAGTAATACTCATATTAGAAAATAAAAAAGCAGTGTCTGAAATTAGATAAGTAAAGTAAGTTATATTTGTAATATTTCATTTGCCTTTTTGTATATCTCTGAGAATGGATTTGAAGATGTTAAAATAAAACTGATGAATCAATTTTTTTACATGTAAGTAAGAAAAATCTTGAGTGAAGATAAGTAAAGTACAACTGTAGATTATCTACATTGATCAATTACTGAAAAAAATATTATTATTATTATTAATAAAAAAAAGATACAGAATTTTTTTTATAACACAGTATTTTTACCTCCTGAACAGCATATTCTGAAACAACCTCTGATAATGGGATTACAATGATTTCAGTTACTGCTGCTGCTAAACGATTCGCAAGCTGTCTAAGAGCTGTAAATAATAATAATAATAATAAAAAAAAAAAAAAATAATGGATGACTGGATTTTATTCAGTAATGAGTAACACTAATTGTTATTTGCAGAATCTGACAGCTAGTTATAATATCAATATAAATTAAATAAATATAAATATAAACTATATCAATATATTATAAATAAATATAAATTTAATATATTTATATTATAAATAAACTAATAGCAAGTTATAATATCAGCAAAGCTCAATTGTTTATTCTCTGCAACCAAAAATCATTCTTTCTTAATTTCTCTGTTAAAATATAACGGATGTGAATTCTTTGGCTTAAGAAGATAAGCTGTTTACAAATTTTCTAAGATTTTCAATAGTAAATCAGAAATAAAAAAATGTATTCCTTTACATATTTTTTATTTCTTTTTTAATATTCTTTTTAACTATTGCTATAGGCATTAAAAAACAAAGAATTTTTACATTTTTAGTCCAAAGTGTGTAGAAAATAAAGTGACAATTTCCTTTGGCTCTAGCAACCTGATATTTCAAAATAAAAAATATATAGATTATAAAAGAATTTCTACACATTATAAACATAATGTGTTAAAAATGCATAAATGTTTCGTTATGTTACATCGAAACAGTCCCCCTAAACAGAAGGTTGATAGTTTGAGGCCCTGTCAAACTAAATATATTTCTCTCTACAGCCACAATTTTATTGTACTGTAGGATCGCATCTAACAATTAAAAAAATTTCAATTTTTTTTAATTATCTACATTTTTATTAATGACTACAGCAATAGGACTTGATAAATACAAGAGTAAAGTCAAATTCAAATGAAATGACCAGTTTCCTACTACAATGAGTATACTTATTTTTAATGAAAGCTATGACTATATCATACTACTGTTTTATTAGTTTCTTAAACAGAAAAATAAAGCATGCTCTAAAATTCCTCTCCTATAAACTATGTTCTATTTAAATTTTAAATAACATCTTGTTTTGATGATCTAATCAATGTATTCTTATTATAATAAGCACTATGTAAAATATACAATTGATAAGAACTATTATACAATATTTCCAATCATTTCAACAATTCTCTGATTAGCAAATATATTCTTCACAATTTTTTACATTCAAGTTCACGTCTAGTTTTTCCTACTACATAGGCTTCACCTGCGTAAGCTCAATTGGAAAACACTAATTTTGCTGATGTATCATTTTAAATTTTAGTACTCCTAAATACTTGGTCACAAAATTTTTGATGTAAACTTATTAATTTATGTTCAGAAAAATCAAACAACTTTTAAATTGTACTGATGTATGTTAAATAAATTTAATTGTATAACATTCCCCCTTACAATTTAATTTACATCGGCACTATGTATTTCAATACAATATTAATGTTCTCAAAGTTATTAAGGAACAAAAGAAATGTAAGGGACCAAAGAAACGGAAATCAGATAAACAATAATTTGAAATAATGAGAATTAAAATAAAATATTCTTGCAGTATTTAAATGTAGGACCAAGAAAACAATTTTATAAACTTAATGATTTTTAAAAAAGCAAATTAGCTTATATCAAACTTAATAAAATTTTAATAAAAGTTAAAACTTTAAGTTTCAGTTAATAAGTTAACTACAGTTTTAACTAAAGCAGCAGCAGTAGTTAACTAAAGTTTTAACTAAAGACCTATTAACTTAATAGTTCTAAGTCAGTATGCATTAGCAGTTTTTAAAAATTAATTATACATAAAATCAGATCAGTTTATTCTTGCTTTGCAATACTTGGCAATCACTAAGTAATGAAAAACACAATAGATACTGTTTGCAAATGGCAAAGATTAACATGGAAATTGATAGCTAAATAGTGTAGCAAAATGAAATTGACATAAAATCTCTACTGAATATAAATGAATGATACTGGATTGCTATTAGAAACTTAAATAGCATTTAACAATCAGTTAAAAATCAATCAAACAATCCATTTTGCTAGAGAATGCCATTCATTGACTTAAGTTATTTCTACTAAATTAGTTGTACCAGTACTGTTTTATACAAATTAAGTTATTCAGTTGGGCATTAAAGGGAAAATTTTATCATTTACATACAGAGTAAAATTTAAAAACAGTATATCTGATTTTACCCATATGTGCAGGAGCAATAAATATAATTCTTCTTGGAACAATTTTCATGTTTACATGGTTAGTCAATAATTCATTTTTCAAAAATGTTACTGTATCATTAGGTCGTTCTTTTATTAAAGCAACACACAATTCCTGAAAAATAAAAATTTGTAACTTATTAAATTCACAATCTTCTTTATAAACAAGGGAGGATTCGGAAAGTTCTCTGCCTAAAAAGAAAACAAATGATTTTTCTGAAACTTTTTTTATTTTTAAATTTAGTTACCTTGCAATCCAATACATTTTCATTTACATCACAATAATAGAATCGTTTAAAATAGAATATTACTCTTTGTATGCACATCGGAGTTTAATCTCATAAAACAAAGTAGTTTATAACCGACTGAATTTCAATTTTATCCATTATTCAAAAAATGTAAAACTTGCTTGCTTTACTCAAATGCCACAAACAAAGCAAGTAATGCTTGCATTTGAACTTTGCAGTATGTCATCTAAAGGATCATATTTTACAAATATAATAGTAATGGTTAACACTTTCACCCTGTTCTGCACATACTAAAACACTATTATTTATGTCAAAAATAATTCTAACAAAAGCTCTTATATCTCAGATGCTTTTTATATTACATCACAGCCATAAAAAAGACTGGTACAGAGTAAAGAAATTAATAAACTAATTAAACAATATCAGTAAACAACATATTATACGTATATTGTTCCTACTCAATATGAGAGCTCAATAATTAACTCACTAGAGAAATGTGTAGAGGAAGTTTTAACCTAATAATATGAACTGAACAATCTAGGTAACCTCCTCACTAAAATATTACACAAATATATTTGTTTTAATTTTTGTATTCTACAATCAAGGCTACCTTTGCTGGTTCAATAAATATTCTTAATTTTAGATGAAAATTTATACAATCTTATCTTATTATAAAGACATTTTCTCTATCATTTATGGCAGTATTCTGAAAGGAATTTGCTGAAAAAGATTTCTTAGACTAAGAAATAGAACTTTTATCACTCTACCAGCAACAGCTTTGAGAAATTTTTTTCATTTAATGAAAATGTACAACCAAATTAGTATAGTTCTGCAGAGGAAATTATGCTGTCATGAGTATGACACTTAGTAACATGAGCATGATGAGTAGTGATTTCATGTCATTTAAAAGTGATATACACAAATGATAAAATATTTAGTACACACGAATGGATGTTGCAATACATTAATTTACACAATTAAAAAGTAGGGCAACTAAAATAAATAGTTTACAGAATGACATACATAAACAAATATTCAGAAGAAAAACTGCTCTTGGGTTGAAAATACGCAAATAGGCTTTAGAGTCAAAGATGAGTTTTGTTTGAATATTATTACCATATAAACTGTCTTGGAGTTGAGGACTTATGGTGAGGTGTTATAGGCGATGTTAATTTTACAGTGAATTTGATTCATTTATAAGTGTAGAAACAGAACCTACAAAAAATTATTTGTAAATTTTTTAATGAATTGTTATTTTAGGTATATAATTTTTTTGAATGTGCATTTTTCTCTAGCAAAATTTTTTCTAATTCTTAATTTGTTAATTTTTTATAGTTTTTTCTGTATCCAGTATGACGTGGGTGAATGATTCGTATTTAACACTATATCGACTTCCCACAATTATTTTAACAATACAATTACGGTCGTCAATTATATTGAGAACATGATTCGTATAAATAACCAACACGATATCAAGCCTCCTCATAATAATTTATTTAACACAACAAAACAAACAACACTTACAACGTTTAACAAAATCTACATGAAACAAATTTTAAATTTCGCGTAGTGTACCATCGGAGCTACGTACGTCACACGAATGAACCACGAAATGAACCAATTCACGGGTCTCTCAAACCGTTTGTGTACTATTAGCTGTTTTTTTTTCTAGAAAATACTAGGAACATCGATTTGCTTTTATTACAAATATATTCATTATTTATAAATACAATTAATTCTAAACAATACAAATAATTACTTTAATTACAGAACTAAACTTTATAAATGTCAATTGCAAAATAAAAATTCATTCTTAAGTAAAAATAATAATAATTCAAACAAAAATACATCTTTACTGTTTCTAGTAGGATCCAGTACGTACTCTCATAAGCTTGTAGTAAGTTCGAAATCTGACCACTAGACAAAGACAATTTTTTTTTTAATAAAAAAACTTGACTACAAGTAATATCGGTACTTCTTTAAGATTCACGTAAAAACACGCATCAATCACAAAATTTTCAAGAACAAGAGTGTGTAAAATGTGTACTCAGTACACATGTTCTATTTGCGAGTCCTATATTTTAGTTTTTTAGAATGACTTGTGCTTTTCTTGGAAACCAATGAGTGAAACCAGCTTTTGGGCTGGCACACATTTTTTAAATTTTTTCAATGGATGCATCATCTGTAAATATGCCATTAATAATGTGTATTAAATGAAACGCAGCACATAACCTTCTTTGGGCACATTTCTTAACATAAAACAAATACCTAACCAAATTCTGAAAACTTGAAACGCAGATAAAATACATATGCATTTATCGTTATTGTAAAAAAATTAATCAAAACTTTTTGGTAATTAGACGTAATTAAGATGACGTCCATTTAAAAGTGAATACTCTTTGCCTACACGCTGACTGTACAAAAGAGACGCTGATTTGTACAAATACAAAAGAGGGTAATTCTAGTGTAGTTTTTGAATTATAAAGAATTAAAATGAATAATCTAAAGAATTACAGTTTCCCGTAACGGCGAGGGTAATGTTTTATATTTGTATTAATACTCTTCTGTTTACATTTTTTCTCTTCTATATAATACGTAATTTTATTATTCGTTCTTGCATACCCTTCATTGAAATCTGTGTACATTGATTTCAGTTACTGAGAGATTGTAATGAAAGTTAACACATTTCAATCACAACAGTGACTTTTCAATATACTTGGTCATCTTTGTAAATTATTAAAAATTTGAGATACTTTTTTGCCATCAAATATAAGTTATTTTAAATGTTCAAATCAATCTCTGAAAACGCTAATCCAGCACTACAAAAAAAAGTAATAAGTAAAATACTAGATAAAACATTTTTAAATGAAGACTTAATCAATAAAATAAAATAATTGGCTTCTTAATAACACTTACATAAAATAAATCAGAAATTCTATGAGTTTCTAAGTACGGCACATATCTTGATGGAATATTTAATGGTCTCATTGCAGCATCAACAGCTCCAGCCATGATTACTTTTTATTGAACCCATACAAATATATAACTATACCTCATGTTTTATAAAATACAGGAAATAAAATAACAGCTCACAATAAAAAAAACAAGGAATTTTAAATAGCAAAGAAACAGCTGACTGACAAAATAGTTTCTTTTTCCAGAAAACTAGAGTGATTATCTTCTTCAAAGGAACACCAATTCTTGAATTTATTTTAGTTTTTGGAAATTATAAATATGGATTAAAACATTACAATATATTTACCCTGATCGTCGTCTGTATTTGTTTAAGCAAAATTAGCGAAATGTTTGGAACACACATATGACTAATTTATAGACTTATTTTTTCTCACTATTGAAAAATAAAAATTTCCTTCCAAAAAAAAAAAAAGAAAAAAACAATTACTGCTCTCAACTATAAGATAGCAGATTGGTGATGTATGTGATGAGCAATATCTTAGCGTATTACATTAACGCCATTAACATGAAAGAGTAACTGTAAGATGGTAATATAATTTTTATATTCTGATGTGAGTGAATGATTCGTATATAACACGATATCGACTTACCCACAATTTTTTTAACAATACTATCACAGTCGTCAATTACAGTGAGAACATGATTCGTAAATAACCAACACGATATCGTCTTCTCACAATAATTTATTTAACACATCAAAACAAACACTTTCAACGCTTAACAAAAAATAAATGAACAATTTTAAACTTCGCGGAGCATAACTGCATCGAACACGTCACACAAATGAACCAATTCACAGGTCCCTTGACCCGCTTATACTGTTAGCTGACGTCTAGAAAACACTAGAAAAGTCTATTTGCTTCTATTACAAATATCTTCATTATTTATAAATACAATTAATTCTAAACAATATAAATAATTACTTTAATTACAAAACTAAACTTTATCAACGCCAATTGCCAAATAAAAATTCATTCTTTAGTAAAAATAATAATTCAAACAAAGGTACAACTTTACTGTTTCTAGTACAATCCATAAATATTTAGTGCTCTCTATAAGCTTCTAGCAAGTTCGAAATCAGATTACATACGCAAAGACTTAATTATTTAAATACTATTAACGTATAAATGAAATACGTCATCAAAATGGAAATATGATTTCAATAGAGGGAAGTTGTTAATAATTTGGAATAATTGCAATAGAGAGAAAGAGCCATTTTGTCTTGATGTCACACAAAACAGTTTTATAATTGGTATTGATGAATTTATGAGCGATTTGAATTCCTCAATTTATACATAACAAATATAGAAAAACTGGGAAACCTTGTTGATTGTTATTTGTAGTGCCAATGATAAAAAAAAGAATTACGATGAAATTGTAAACCGAACGGTGAGAGTCTCGCAGATGTTAATTCTTCTGCTCCAAAACAAAAATTTTCTCTAATATAAATAGAACTGTTTGAGATCAAAAGTTCTGGATCCGTTTCCGATTTTTCCAAATTTACATCGGATCGGATCGTGCCTGAAGAAAAACGGATTGGGCATTGAACTCAATTCGTTCGGATGATCCTGCATAGTCTAGGACCACAGTGGAAAATGTACCTAGATGAACTGAAGAGAACAAACCGCAGTAGCTGTCTCTGCGGCTCGGAACATTCCTGGGGAATAAATCAGCAATCACAATTTCACCGAATCACCACTCATCTCTCATGATCACCTCTATTGCTCACCACAGAGGTTGTACATCGGGACTCAGCCCATCTGAGGCTGAACACCTCTGATAGTTCAAATATGGAAGGTTCTTTCAGGAAAAATTCACCGTCAGGAAATATCCTGAGAAGCTTGCCGTCGGATCCGGTGGGTAAGCACATAGAAGAACGAAAAATTGAATGTGAGCATCTGAGAACACGAAAAGTGTCAGCGAAACATCCAGTGTATTTGGCAACACAGAACATAAATTCAATCAGGAAAACAGGCAAACTCAAGCACTTCTTGGACACCCTCAGGGATCAAGGGATATCCCTCAGGGATCCTCAGGGATATCCTTGTAGCGGCACTACAGGAAATGAGAAACACCACCGAAGAGCCGTACGAATCACAGGGATTCCGAATTTACCAAGGAATCCCAGGAAAGAAAGTTATGAAGAATGTGCCAGAGTTCGGAACAGGATTCGTAGTGAAAAATTTAATACTGAACTTCATAGTTGAATTCAAGACAGTTTCTGATCGAATTGCTACCTTAACCTTCAAAAGTACCAACAAAACATACACCGTGATTAACGCCTATGCTCCAACCGATGACAAGAATTCCACCGACCCGGATGGAACAGACAAGTCCTGGGACCCTTTGGGCCAAGTGGCAAGTCAGGTCAACAAATCCATTTAAGGACCCTACTTGGAGACTTTAATCTTTTGGCTACGGCTGGTAAGAATGTCTTACCATTAAACACCAGTAAGCAGGTGTTCAGAAGAATCGTAATATCTCGAGACACAAGTATGCTAGCGAGCTGATTTTTATACTGAATGAAAGAGAAAATTCTATACTTCATAACACATTCAAAAATACTGCCGATAAGTTTTTTTTATAAGTTACTTATACGACAGTTGCGAGGAACCGATTTTATGCATTTTTAGACGGCAAAAAATTGTTGAAAAGTTTGCAAGCGTTATGTAAAATCGTAATATTTGAGACGCAAGTAAGTTGGCGAGCTGCTTTTGACAATGAATGAAAGAGGGAATTCTGTACTTCATAACACATTCAAAAATAATGCCGATAAGACTTTTGGTTTGTCATGGGTCACAGATCACTTGAAAAAAATATACCTTAGAAACCCCAAAAAATTTTTGAATTTTTTAGCGCGAAAAAATTTTCAAAAAATTAACACATCAAAATTTTATTTGTACCGTATGAATCACCAGTTCTTTGTTAACCTACCGTAATTTTTTGAGATTTTTTGGATGAAAAATAAACGAGAACTCATGTGAAAGTTTTTGCATCGGCCGCATTTAAAAATATAGCCATAGCCAAAAGGTTAATGTCCAACTCAGCAGCGAAAGGAAACACAGAGAAATAGTATGCCAATTTCCAGCCCACAAATACATCACCAAAAACGAGATTGATCGAGTTCTGCAGGAACCATGGCCTGATTTCAATGTCCACTAGGTTTACCAGAAAATCTAGAAAGTTGAAAACGTGGAAACATGCAAACTGGCAGAGGGGAGAGTTTCAGCTCGACCACGTTTGCATGGACAAACATACCCACAAAGAAATCATGAATGTGAAGGTGATGCGTGGACTTGAAATTGATTCGGATCATTACCTGGTCAAAATTAAATTGAAAATAACCCCAAAACGCAAGCCAAATAGAAAATCCTCGAAGACGGTCAGAACATACAACCAGCAGAGACTACAGATAAACCCGTCTTATACGGAAGCTACGCAAGAAATACTGCCCACGGAAAATCTGCAGGAACTAATTGGGAAGCTGTATCAGGCTGCTGCTCAGGCTGCGAAACCAAATCTGAGACGGAAACATGCCTGGTGGGATCTCAACTGTCATGAAGCAGTCAGGTTGAGGCATGAAGCCTGGCTAAAATTCCAGTCGCGGAAAACACAGGAAAATTTTAACTTAAGGAAAAGCACACATAAAACCATCAGACACGCCTAACGAAGGTACCACAGAAATAGAACAAGACTTCCATAAAAATAACTCCAGACAGTATTATACGAATTTTAACAGGAAAATGGTACAATACACAAGCCCCACGCTCATGCATAGGAATAATCAGGGAATCATGGCACATAATGATGGGAAAACAGAGATCTTTAAGGAAGCCTTTGACAACTGTGAAGACTCAGAAGAACTCTTCGACATCGACACGAACACAGAGATCAGGACAGAACGAAAACACATCCTCCCACCTACGTTCACAGAAGTAAAATCAGCGATCCAGGAATTAAAGAACAATAGGGCAAGTGGAGAAGATCAGACCACTGCCAAGATCTGTAAATACGCATCTGAAGACACACAGAAGTCCCTACATGTGATCCTGCGAAAGATTTGGAAGAACGAGGAACTCCCAGAAAATTGTTAGACAGCAATTATCCATCTGCTACACAAAAAAGGTGCAAAGACCAATCCAGAAAATTTCAGGAGCATCTCTCTGCTGGATTGTATCTACAAGATCTTCTCCAGAACCATATATAATAGGATCAAGGATCAACTGGAAAAAGAGCTGGGCGAATATCCGGGAGGATTCAGATCCTGGCGGAGTAGATCGGAGCAGATACTTCCTGAAATTACTAATTTACTATTACAAGACCCGCGGGAAACAGCTGATCATCTCATTCATTGATTTTAGGAAAGCCTACGACTGCATACATAGAAAATCACTGCTGAAAATTCTGAGGAACTTGGGGGTTCACCCGAAACTAGGAAGAATGATCGAACTCACCCTTTCAGATACAATTTCTAAAGTAAAGTTTATGGGCGAAATCTCTGGTCCATTTAGAATCGAAACCGGGCCTAGATAAGGCGATGGACTCTCTCTCCTGTTGTTCAACTGTGCCCTTGAGTACATCATGAGGGAGTGGTACAAGGAAAACTCCTGTACAATTAAAGTTGGAACGAACATAAAATTCAACTGTCTAGGATTTGCAGATGACCTCACCTTGTATGTAAGCAGCATTGCAAAAGCACGAACACAGCTGACAAGCCTGGAGAAGCTCGTAGGAAAAATAGGACTGAAAATCTCCTACGAAAAGTTCAAGATCATGGTCAGAGATCCACTGTGCACTGACAAGTTGAGTATGAACGGAAACGAAGTAGAATTGGTTGAGTCCTTCAAATACCTAGGCGAAACAATCACACACAACCTTACAGAGAAAATTAACTGGAGGGTCAAAAAACATCTATAAAAAGAAATGTCTGTCGATTAACACAAAACTGAGCCACTACAACACAGTGGTACTACCTGGAATTCTCTATGGAGACGAAATCCTAACCTTACCACAAGATGTCACACTGACAAACTCCTAAAGATGGAAAGAAGCATCATCACAAAATGCCTCAACAAGAGAGTCCTGGTAGATGGTGTCTGGGACCAAGTCCAAACAGCGAGGTGTACAAGCGAATTACTACAGTCATCGATGTGATGAAAAAGAAAAGAGTTTCCTTCCTCGGACGCTTACTTAGAACACCAGAGAACAGACTGGCAAATCGCTTAATCAGGCTCTTCATGAACAGATCCACACAATCACAATGGATAAAGGAAGTAAAATGGGATCTGATAGAATTGGACATCACACAGGATGACTTATTGAATAAAGCTGGCAATTACAAAACCCTGAGGGATACAGATACAAAATTCAAACCTAAAGACATCAGGAAAACTAGAGTGTTCTCAGAGACCGAGCGAACCGCAAGATCTGAAAGGAGTATTGGCGCAAGAAGAAGATCAAAAGAAAAGAAAAAATGAACAAAACCATTCTGTTCCAATTGAACTCAAGTAGTCCAATGAGGCCTCAAAAGCGCAAAAAAAACATAACTGTTTTTAACAAAATGATACTAATATAAAAAATGATAAGATACTAAATTTCTATTAATTTATAAAAAATACATCTTAAATATGTGTAATCCACAATAGATACACAATAATAGATAATAAACAATGTTTAAGCTTCCTCATAATAAGCAAATTATAGAAAATTTTGTTACAATGCTCTTACCGGGCCGATTTCATTTATATGTAATACATATTACATTTACAGAAATAATACAATTCTTATGATTATTCGTTGTTTAATAAATTAAATTGGGCTGGTAAGAGTTTCGTAACAAATTTTTCTATTTTTTTTTTAGTACCTATAATCTCTTCTTAACTAATATTTTTACTATTTGGTTTTTTTAATGAAGTGATGGGAATTATAAAAATTGTTTCATATTCAGCACCTTATTTTCATAAGAGCATTTACTATTAAACCAAGCTGCAGTAAATTTTCTTTCAAATTTTATTATTTTAAGTACATTATAAAGTTTTGTACGAGATCGGTAGTACAACTCAATGGCACCGTTAAGTACTGGTTTCTAGCGGTGCAATTCGTAAACACACCTTTTTGAGAAAAAAGTTACATCTTCTTGTCCCACGGTTCAGCAATTGGAAGGAAAAAACATTTTATAGCAAAATATCGAGGTATTTTTTTTGAAAGAATTCTTTATTTACAATATAATTTTATTGAAATTCATTGTTTTCATGCTTAATTTTTAAATGTTTTCCCTTATTTTCATTTTAGTTTTAGGTTAGTTCATGTTTAGAACTATAAACATAGTTCTTTTACTTCGACGTGCCGGGCCATCCAGTTCAGGGGCCTCTTAACGGCGAAGTTCTGACGAACTTATAGCAAAAACCTTTTCAAAATCTAGTTTCTGCCACTCTTCCTCGTGTTCTGAACTTGGTCAAATTAACTAATTCTTAACACCCATCCCATCATATTACTTCTACATTATCTCTCATGATAAGAAGGATTAACTTTTTGACTATGCGATTTGACGAGTCGATTAATACTGATACGAAATAAGCTTCATTCATTTTTGTGTTTTTTTACAGTTTATAATTGTACAAATTTATGTTTTGGTAGCTATTCAGTATGTTTTTTATTAAGTACAGAATTTATGAAATAGGTAGTTATGTAAAATAAGCTTTTTATAAACTTTGTGTAAGTTTTTTTTCATTTATCGATTCTTCATTAGTTACAAAGTATTCAAAAAGGTTGCAAATTGACAAGTTTGTTATTTTATGTTATATGTAAGAGGTTACAATTCTCTCTCTCTCTCTCTCTCTCTCTCTCTCTCTCTCTCTCTCTCTCTCTCTCTCTCCCCCCCCCTCTCTCCCCC
>JAAAKQ030102342.1:0-10147 GCA_010016005.3 Zanna intricata
ATTTTATATTTCTTATAATAATATGTATATTAAGTGCTTAATAAGGTCACTGTTTGTATAAAAATGTTATGTACTGTCTATTGTAATGGTTGAAAGAATAAAAATGATTTGATTTGAAATTTACCTACCAGCGGACCAAATTTACGAGAAAAAGCCGATAAATTTGCAGTTCAATTGTACGGAATTCAAAACGAGAGTATAGTTATTCTTAAGTTTTTTGTAGGTTGGCTTAATAAGTTTAGATAAGTAGATTAATAATAGTTAAAAAAATATTTGTGATCAAAATGCTATTGTAAATTAAGAAATTTTTAATACGTAGATAAACAATACACTGAAATAAAGAATCAGCACTTACAACGAATTTGACACTTTAATGTTGACAAAACCGACAAAACATTTTAAAGGTGATAAATTGCCATGGTTTGAAACGAAGTAAAAATCACGTCACATTCTTTTAGGTGCGTACCTGTCGAGAATAGAAAAGCTGAAACCGCTGTTAATTGTTATTACAAAATCTAACTCACAAAAATTTATGTAAATCAAGTTAAAAGTCGTTGAATTATTACTGAGTATTCGGAAAGTATATTACTTTCTATTTAAACAGTAATATATAATACATAATGATAGGTTTAATTAATTGATTTAATTAAAAAAATGAATGTCACAAAACATAAGCAGAATGATTTGATTTTGTTGAGATGGTGACACGTGACAATTAATTTACTTCTTTTATTCGAATTTTCACTGTAGACGTATTTTAGAAAGAGAACATTGGAACTGAACTAAAGCAATTATTTTATAGATTTCCTTTGATAATGAAGTCATTCCAATTTTTGGGATCGCCTAGTAATTTAATTTGATTCCGGTGAGACAAAAGACTTGTGTTAATTGTGGAGGCTGAGAGTATAGTTAAAGTTACTATTCAGTATAAGAGATTATAAGGTATGTTATTATTCACAAAAAGAGATTTTTTCTGTATTATGAATAATAAAATATAACAGCAAATATATATCTCCAAACTTATAAAGTTCGAAATCTGCATTACTGAAAATGGAAAAGAAAGTATTTTATCGTGTTCTGTAAATGTAAATCATACATTTTTTACTTTTTAAACAATTTTTTTATAATTTATTACGATTTTTTATTAGTTTATTTTAATATAGCTATAATTAAATGCTTTATTTTCTTAACAAGACTATTCTTTTTTATAACAACTAACAACAACTAATTAGTGATTAAAAATTCATGTGCTACATTTAACCTTACTACATTTATGAGTTTAAATTATCTAAATTAAATAAAAAAATGTTTATAATTTTCTAAACAAAGTACTCAAAGAGTTTAGTAGATAATAATCAAAATAAATATTTGAATGACAATTAAAGAAGAGATGGAAATGTGGTGGAAAGGATTTTAAATTAATGCACATATAATAAACAAAATTAATAAAATATACTTACCTCAGCTACAGTAAGTATCAACGTCATATTTTTCCCGTTTGTTTTTTCAATCATTTTTGGTAACATTAATTTGAATACCTTCTTAACCATTGGATCATCATTTTCAGTAAGTATCTCAAATTTATCAGGATCTTCAAAAGCGAACTATTGGGAATATATAACGTAAATTTTTTAATATAAATTAGTTTAAATAAATGAGAGAAAAAAATAAAAAGGATAAAAATTTATAAATGTATATCTCAATTACTTTATAGTGAGCATAAAATTCATTAGAAAAATTTATTATATTGCTTAAATATTATAAAACAAAGTACAAATTATGTTATTACTGTAGAGTTTAACGAGGAAGAATAAGTTTAACGTTTTATTACGTGGTATAAAAATTTATTTTCGTTTAACTATTATTGCACCATATGACCATTCGTGTCCATGGTATTCTCATATACATGCAATACATGGTATTGTCATAAATAAATATTTATATATGTTCTAACCGTGATTTTTATTTGAATTAATGTGTAAAGCCGTGAATAAGGTACATGCCTTCAACCAGAGTTGAGAAATTTTGTTACGTTACGTGAAATCAAAAAGTTATAGTGTAATGCAAATACGCAGTATGAAGTAATATAAACAACAGTTTCGAGAAATATTCTGCATAAGGGGTAAATTATTTTTATTATAAATTATGTACAAAGAGCGATTTATTGTACACTATTATTAAAATTATATAGAAATCGGAAAAATTCAAGAACTATTTGTAAAAATAATAGCTAAGCTGAGACGGGTGTTTCTTATATTAACAACTATTACCGTACACGATCGTGAATAATTAATGTCATTGTTATACATAATAAAATGTTGTAATATTTCTCTAATCATAATATCTTTCTCTTTATTGTTTGTTTATATAGATTAGAGATCTATAAACATACATAAGAATGATCTTTAATCTCTGTTTTTTTGGAAATGCGTATTAGTTACAAATCAATGTAACTAATTTTATGAATGTAATCTATACACTTTAAAACTTACCATCTGCTCACCTTTTGAAGGTAATCTCAGTTACATCTCAAATTAACCTCCAATAGTAATCAGCTATCATATTAACACTCTACTTGCATTTTCATTTGTTTACAACGTGAAACAACTTGATACAAACATTCACTATGATCATCACTTACGGCCTCGATGTTTGGTCGGAAAGAGCAACCCAGGTTTGAGTACAGGGAAACAACTTTTAGTGTAATATTACACCCCATATCTCTGAATGAGTTTATTAGTTTATTTTCACTAACATATTAATAGACTTTAATTGATTTATGTACTCAGAAAATATTCTTGATGCTCATGATTAATGTTCTTTTTTCACCATGAGTTGAATTATCAAGTCTCTGTTATTGTTTTACTACATAATGCTGAACTCTGGTCTGGTTGTACGATTCACAATTAAAACTACAGTATTTTGTATACCCTAGTTGCGGACTTAAGGGAAGAGTTATTACTTATAAATAACCAAGCATTCTCTAACTAGGCATTTACATCTTAATTTGTCGGTAACAGTTTTTTTAAAATCGTACCTTTACTTCATATTAATTCCATAACATACAGGTACAGGAACACCACTGCTTTAAGTTAAACTTGGAGGAATCAATGAAAAATTCCCACTCCTTAAGTTTATGAACTTGCAATAATTATGACAAAAACTCATTAATGTTTAAAAGCTAATTTTCTTCTGCAAGGTATTGAGAAAAATTTTTCTGTCAATTCTAGATTATTTTTTTTTTTAAGTTTATTTCGATTTTGCAATTTAAATGAAAAATTTCTGCTTGCATTTTTTCTTAAGTTTAAATATTTTACCGACATTTAGCTCACCTTGTGGTGTAATGTGGCTCACTGGATTGTACTTCATCTTCATCACAGTTTACTTGAGACAAAATTTCAGGAACTGAAATGGATTCACTGTGAATCCCCAGCAATACAAAATTATCAGGGTTTACGTTTGTTTCTTTCACATTCTCTTAAGCCTTTTCGCAAAATTGTACATAAGCAGATGTCTTATCATTATAACCGATTTTACAGTCGAAGTGGAATATTTAAAAGTGTTTAATCAAAAGTGAAATATTTTCTTAGGTGATTTTACAATAAATTCTCCTTATACATAACCAAAACTACCCGATTCACTGAATTACTTACTTATGAAACATTGTGATACTTTACAGTTGACTCACTTATTATATTTATTACGCTGATTAAAGAAATTTTAATATTAAAAGCAGTAGGCTAAGAAAGCCAAAAAAATTTGTGTTGTTTTCAGTTGTAAAGACATGATGAAATTTGTTCATTTACGTTTTAATTCTGATTTCGGATTCACTTAGTATTAAAAACAACTTGGTTTCATACAACAAGTGAAGAAAAGTAAGTTTGTTTTTAATATTGAATTTAATATTAAACGTATTTTTATGATAACATCACCCTATTAAAATGGAGTCCTCTATACTTCTTATAAACATCTCCAAGG
Organism: Zanna intricata; assembly: GCA_010016005.3. Taxonomy (NCBI): domain Eukaryota; kingdom Metazoa; phylum Arthropoda; class Insecta; order Hemiptera; family Fulgoridae; genus Zanna; species Zanna intricata. The sequence continues at coordinate 3,979 of JAAAKQ030102342.1, forward strand.
CGCTCAACACCATAGCCATCAGATGATTTTATTTTCTTTATAATAAAATTTCATGAAAATCTCTTTGAATGGGTGAGGTATACTAACCACGATTCATGCGGTCGTGTCTATTTTTAAAGCATTTTGTTTAGTTGTTCCTTGTATTTAACGTTATTTTCACATATATATTCTTTTTTATAATGAAAATTATTATACATTTACCTTTATGAATCTGATAAAATAGGAGTAGATGATAAAAGCGTATTGCAATTTTGTTTGTCCTGTAGCTGTTTTATTTTTGTATTAATTGTTTTACATAGAATGGAGATAGTGTAGATTAGAAGCGGGCAGAATAATAGAATAAACTCAGGAATTTTTTTCTCTTAGATATTGTATATTTGAGATGTAAAAGAAAATAAGTTATAAAGTTGAACAGGCGAATTGAGATTGGTTTAGTACGTTTTTATAAACGGTTAAAACAACCGGTATGGTGTTTTTACCTTTTAAATCAAAGATTTATTTGTTCTATTTTTTTTTGTAAATCTGACACATGATATTAAAAAGGAGTGTTTTTTAACTACCAATTGATTACAATACCGAATGATGTACAATTAACTATTGTGGGGTAATGTGATGACGTTAAGTTACATAAAATAATTTATAAAAAACAAAAAATGACCTTAACGAATAATGGTACTGGAATGTTACAAATAATTAAATTTTAATTTATTAACTGAAGTAAAATTATTTATAACAAATAACTATTTTTGAAGTATGTGCCAGCCAACACAAATTAAACAAAAATTGCGTAAAGTTAATACCTCGATCTACCGCTAGGCGGCTGAACAGGATTCCCACATGTATTGTAAAATAGGATCTCAAGAGTAAAAAAAAAGAAACAAAAAGAACCAAAAAGAACATATAAGAAAGAGTGTTTCACTATCATACCTTATGTTGAGTTCGCTGTAGCATATGTACTTGATTTGGTGATAATGTCCTTCCTTTTCTTTCCTTTCCTGTTTAGCCTCCGGAACCATATATCCATATCGTTAGGTGTTACTTTAAAGGACGAATGAGGATGATATGAATGAGTGTAAATGAAGTGTAGTCTTTTACATTCTCAGGTCGACCACTTCTGAGAATTGTGGTTAACTAATTAATGTCTAATTTTTTTTTTTAACCTCCGGAATCACCATTAAGGTATATCTTCAAAGGATGAGATGAATGAATTGTAGTGTGTGTGAAAAATGCCATGCCTGACCGGGATTCGAATCCGGGACCTCCGGATGAAAGGTCGAACGCTACCAATCAGCCATGGAGGCCGGCAATTAATATGTAATAAATTAATATATATATAAAATATGGGTAAGCTTACTAAATGGGTTGCTCAAATGAAACAGCGACATGTAAAAGAAAGTTATGTTCTTTTTACGAAGAAATAGAGAAAGAATATTTCCGCAGAGACTTCACAACAACAAGAACGTAGATTCTCACAAATGAGAACGTACAACAGTCGATTCTTGGAACAAAAATCTTAAGATTCATGCTCATCGTATCGGTTTAATACACAATCACTTGTCAAAAGAAATTTAGAACAACGTTCTTGGCTTGATGTACTAGGAAGGAGAGATATCGGAAGCTTTACTCAAAAAATTTGATGGCAAGACTTAGAATAAAGATGTTGATTTTTGAGTAGCCATTTTACAAGTTTGTCCAACATACAAAGTGACAAAGGGATATAGAGATGTCAAGCGCAGAATACCTCTTAATATTAAGATGCTCTCTCAGATATTAAGTTGGGTTGTAACTGTTCACAAACTGCAGGGTAGAATTCTTGACGGGGCGAAAATCGGTTTTTTCTTTCCTAAGATCATTTTCGGATTTGGTTAAAATTTATTCGGTACAATTCCGAAAGTATACTCTTTCCATTAAGAAAAATTATAAAATTCGATTTACTAACATCGGAGTTATTGCGTAACACACTTAAAAAATAAATTCATCCTTCATTGACATCCTCTTTTTTTGAAGTCTGTTAAAAATGCAATAAAAATACTCCAGTTAAATAAAATCAGGTTAAATATGCCCAACCCATCAGCTTTGTCTAATGGTGAATTTGTCATCGCAAATCAGCTGATTTCGATTAGATAATCTCGAATAGTCGAGATTTCTAAGGTTAAAATTCTAGTAAAGGCAGATATTATATACGGATTTGGGGACTAGATCGTGAATACCGGAGTTCTTTAGTGGTTGAGTTACAATTAACTACATATCTCAGGAATGATCGACCTAGATCTGTACAACACTACATTTCATTAACGTTCAAACATATCATCCTCATTCATCCTCTGAGGTAATTAATTATGGTTGTCCGGTGGCTAAACAGAAAAAGAAAGGGGATAAATTTGTCCTGTAATTATTTATAAATAGAAAATTCAAGTAAAAATTAGATTTTATGTTCATAAATTAATTAATGATATTAATTAAAAAAATTTTTTTTTATTAAAAATTTTAATTATTTTTACCATGATTTCAACAAAATTGTAAGTTTTGTTAAAGTTAAAGGATACACGTTTCTCCATGGTAAAATAATCATAAAACGTAGGTATACTCAAGTTATAAGAATTTATTTTAAAAAATAAATTAAAAAAAAATAGGTATTTAAAAAAATTAAATTTTTAAAACTGTTGAATAATTAGCAAATTCAAATAGCTTAAAAATTCTAAATTGTTTTTAAGATGGTAAAAATAGTTGTTTAAAGTTTGACCGTAAATAGATGAAAATAAATCAGAGAGCCAAAAGTCTGAAATAGCTAGATAATCTATTCATTGAGAAAATATTGAAGCTAATACAATAAACTAACAATCATAAAGATTTAAAGAACAGAGAATACGTAATTGCATTAAGAGTAATCCGTTCTGTTTTAATAGTTATTCAATTATAAGTATGTGACAAAATAAATTTATTACAATGTTTCAAACTGAAAATTTGTACGTTGAACTATGTTCAACGCAAGAATATAGGTTAATTATGCGTTCAAGCAAAAAATTTTGCAAACATGCTCGTATTTTTGACATGCCAGAAGGTAAATACTACAAAAATTATGAATTCAGTATTTATTTTGAGAATTATTGAAATAACTTTATCAACGTTACTGATGTTTTTCGCTGAGACCGTCTTAATTTCAATTAACTAACAGTGAACTAATTAAGTTCACTAACAGTGAACTTAAGACTAGACTAGACTTTAGTCTAAGAACTACGGCTATGATACATTTTTTCACAACGGTTCATGGTATAAGTTGAAGCAGAACTCCAAATAGCGATTGCATTAGTTTAACCTTCTAGCTTTCTTAGGTTGTAGAGTGTGGACTGATTTTTTATTTGCAAGAAAGCACTAAAAATGGAGTATTAGACAGGTTATATTCAATCCGGCTGTATAATAAATCCTAAAATGTTTAATAAACATCAATAATTAAATTACCTCAAAGCGTTGGAAGAAACTAATTGTTTAATTACAAATCAGCTTTTACTAACTTCCAGTAAAGAGGATATGTTTTTATGAGTTAATAATACAAAATTAACTTTTAATTAAAAAAAAAGTTTTCTTAGTGTTTTAACAACAAGCACAAGTAAATAATCCTGATATATAACTAATTAGTTAAGTTTTATCAATTTTTAACATTAAAAAAAATAATGAATCTGAAAATAAGTTTTTTAACATTATTTAAAAATAATAGAATGTATTTAGTATTGTAATTAGATATTTATTTAAAGTATTTTGAAAATGTAGATTCTTAAACATTTGATTAATATTGCTTACATTGTCTCAAATTAACTTTTGTACGACTTCACTGTCTTGAACAAGAGTAAAATTTACTGATAGGCCAAAATCTGAACTCTGACTATTTTCTGTAGTAGTAAAGCACACCGCTGCTTTTGCCATAGAGACAAGGACAACAATCTCTCTTTTACATCTGTTTATAATTAATAATCTCTGAAAATTTTTTCTATTGTTTTAAAAATCAAAGTGATTTATTTTCAGATTTGACTTTTAAAAGGCTAAACTTTTAATGGTTCGTCTGATTTCGTAAGGACCATAATCGTATTTATTACTGAAATGAAGAAACATAAAAAAATATCGTATTTTTAAAAATTATTCATTTCTTGATATAAAAATGTATGATTTAAATATTTTTCCTATTTTAACTTTAACAGAATTTCTCAGAATTGTTTAATTAAATACTTACATATCTTTCTGGACACCTATAATATGCATTTAAGCCTTTGATCAGAAAAAAACTTTTAGTATTAACAACAAAAGTCAAGAAGGCTAATAATTCATAAGCATAAAATTTCATCTGAAATAAAAACATTACTAGTTAAAAAAAATATTATGGAAATAATATCGTTTTTATGAACAACGTATGAATTCAACTGGTAGATTTCATTGCCTTTACCTTGCTTAAATAATTGCTGTAAAAAAATAAAATTTCTGTTATCTAATCTTCTATCTAGTGTCTTGCTAGCTCTGCTTCAATGTGTTATTACTAACGTGTTTTATCTAACTAAAATATTTTATGTTTCGTTAATTAGCGTAATTTTTATGTTTGTTTTTATGTTTAACTAACCTTAATTCATTAGTTTTATATAAAATTGTTTGCTGTTTTAATTAATTTAGAGAACAGTTTCATGTTTTTATTACATCAACGAATGTTTATTATCATTATAATCTTTTTAACTATTTTAAAAAATGTCATGTATCAGGAAAATTGAGAAATCGTGTTAACAACTTTCTGAACTAGAAGCGTAATTTTAGAAAAATTCGCATGGAAGCAGAAATCTCCAGATATCTTATCAGCGTTACCAATGTGTGAAATTTACATTAACTGAGCGTTACTGATAGTATTTTAAAAGTATCAAAGTAATAGATAAAAATTAAATTTCAGAAAACATAACCTTAAAATTAAAAAAGTAAATTTTACTCTATCGATATTTCGATTAAAAATGCAAATAGATTACCACTGCGGTACCCCGACGCAAAGTGTATGTTATATTAGTATGGCGTCAGTGTTTTGGGAAATAAAGTGAAGAAGACCATTTTGTTGGAAGTTTTGATATACTTTGATTAATTCAATATTAAAAGTTTAAAACATTATCGGACATTGAAATAGGAACCATAATTTTTCAGTTAGGTATTAGCGTAATTATCAAAATTCAATCAGCAGTTTATTATTAACCAAATTTTTTGGTGAATAACATAGATGATTAGAATTAAATATTTCACTATGGGAAATAAATATTAACTAAATATAAATAAATATTATATTATAATAACAACAGCGTTAATTACTGACAATAAAGATAATTTTTAAATAAAGAAAATATCACAACTAGAAGTCACATATTGCAGTAAACGACGATCGAATAAAAGATGAAATAACATTTCCAGATCATAAACGGCTTTTCTAAATCATCTTAAGAAAACTACAAAAAATCCTCCTCTGTAGTTTCATAATCCCTAACTTTACTATATCAAATCTAATAAGACAACAAATGCATCGAAGTGAATACTGAAAGTGAGGCTGTAAATCCGTTAACCACCATTTAGTAGCACATAACTGAAAATCAGAAAAAGATTTTCTTGAGAAACCATAAATAATTCTAAAACTATGACTAATTTAGAGCTACAGGAGAAAATCCCGATGTTTTTTGCTTCTAAAAACAGAAAGGCCAACACCCGATCAACTGTAATGACGAAAAACATTCTAAAAATTCCAATAATAAAAAAAAAAAAATTTAATTAGATGATGTATTATTTTATATCATTCCACATGATTTGTCAGCCTATTTAATAGTATCGGATCAAGCCCAACTTATCTTAGTGTGATATCCTTTTCTTGCACAATCTGAAAATTATGATTCTTCAACTTTGGTTCTACGGCATTAAAAAAACACAAGTAAACAGTTAAAAGTGTGCAACAAATGAAGCTATCCCTAAAATACGTTATTATTTTTATGTAATCTGATGATCTAGAAAATTATGCCTATTGGAAACAATGAGTGACGAAAACTTAGAAAAAAAAGATTATCTTTAACCTAAATTAGTTTTTATTGCTTCAAAATTTTCCGTTAGTACATCAAATACACTTTTATGTAAAGAACTGTAAATTTAAAATTCATAAACACACTAG
>JAAAKQ030102364.1:0-14343 GCA_010016005.3 Zanna intricata
ATTCCTCCTGACGTTTCTTCTCTTATCCTTTCTATTGCGTCCTGTATGTACACATTAAATAGATATGGTGAGAGGCTACAGCCCTGTCTTACTCCTTTCTTAATTTTTGCCCTCTCCTCAGTGTTATCTCCTTTTATTATGCCAAAGACAACTTAAGGAATGGATTTTGACAAGTAGTGTAGCCATGATATAGAAATAAACAAAAAAATTCTGTGTTTAGATTAATTTTTATGCTACTGTTATGAAGAAAGTTAAAGAAGGAAGGACAGCATCAACTAACTTTTATACTTCTTTTAAAGGTTAATATTATTTACTCACATAAAACATTATCCATTCATTAAAATATTATTAGAAATACAGAAAAAACCACAAACAAACGTAAAATAACATATTTGGAAAATAATTAATATGAAAGTTTGAAAACAGGAGGTTTTTTACCTCTTTCTCCCAAATATGCCTAAATGTGGAGCGATGTAATAATGATGATAAGGTATTTTAAATTAACTTCAATCATATCTAACTGCCATTTTAAAAAGATCATTCCCCTAGTATAAAATTTTATTACTCATGAGGTAGTCAATAAATATTTTTTATTTAATTACATAAAAAATTATATACTTCCATAAATCTTGTTTATCTGTACTTCTATTTATGGATGTGATCAGAGATATTTAACAGAGGATAAATTTTTTAAATCTCAATACACTATTATAAAATAGAATTCTCTTTTAATTATTTTATATATATTATATTATGTTTTATTTTGTAGGCAGGCAACATTTGGAATATGTAAAACAAATTGTTAGGGGGAATGTAGGGGGTATACCGTAATGAAACAAATGGTACTTGGTACTAGGTAGGAATCTTGGAGAGCTCCATCAAACCAGTCAAATGATTGAAGACAAAAAAAAAACTGATTTGTTGTGCACCTTCATAACATCACACATATTTTAATGGGATTTCGACTCCTGTAGAGAGCAACAAAAGAATTTATATTTTATTTTTTTAATAACCTCTTCTTTTACTTTAACTTCAATATTATTACGCCTTTGATAAATTATAAATAAGTTATTAATCTAATTTGGTTAAGCTTTTTTACTAATACTAGCACAAAAATTAAACTTCTAATCTAATAATTCTATTATTTGATTCACTGGACAAATGAAGAAATATAATAGCACATCTTATCACTTGTTTTTTTAAATTTTAAATTAGATAATTGTACTGCATGACTATGATTGACCAGCATGAAGTAATTATTACAATTTTATATAGAATATGAAATTGTTAACTATTTTATTAAAAAAGAAAAAGAAATCTTACACAGTGAAGGGATTAACTTAATTAAAAAAGCAGACACTACTTTGCTTATCACCCTTTTCATAACTGAAGATTATCTTTTATAATCAAAGAGAACAATGCAATTTTAAAAAAATAATCCAAAAAGGGGATATTACCGTTTAAAATTAATTTCAACCTACAAAGAATAAAATAAGTCAATTTATTCCAGCAAATTAAATTAAGCTGTGCATCGATGTAGACTTAATTTAAAAAATAAATTAATTAAAGGTTTAAGTACTAAATACTAAGCAGCAGCTAGTTCTATATATACTTTTTACACCTAGAAATATTACAAGTTAATTTTTCATGTTTTATGCTTAAGGTAAATTGAATTAAAATGAAGCTAATTTAAAAAACTTTTTAAAAATATTTGGATGTAGCATGTTAATGGGCATCACAAAAAATTAAAAGTAAAAGATTCTTAAAATATGATAAGAGAAAAATGTTAAAAATTAGGTGGATCAACAAACTTTGAAATAAATAAGTCTAAATAATAAGACAAATGGACATAGAGACAAATCTCTTTTGTTGATGGGAATCTTGGCAAAGACTTAACTAGATTGATAGTGCATATATTAAGACATCCAGCTTTTAATAATTTCACAACAGAGGATCAGGAAAAAACTGTAAAAAACACATTGGAATATAAAAAACAATATAATTGATGGTGTAAAATGTAATAAATATTTTGAAATAAAAAGATAATAACAAAAAAAATTATCAATATATATTTTTTACCGAATAAAGTAAGGCAATCTATTTATATAATATATTGTTTCTCAATAAAAATAGGTGCATGGCTGTTTTATAGCAGTGATTTACCCCAGGCAATGTGAAACAATAAATTAGTGTGCTCCTTTTAGTAAAATTCAATGAATTATATATAAGTAACTGTTTCCACTAAGTAGAGAAAAATGTGTGCTTAAAAAAAAGCTAACAACTGTGGGTTGTTTCTGATGCACAACTTAATTGAAAATATTTGTAATTTTCATTTAAGTATAATATTTTTTGCATTTATTTAATTCAATGATTCTAACTAAAGTGCATGCGCATACGGTATTTAATTTGCACGGGTGTGGCAGTAATAGTGATGACGATTGGCATTAACTAAACTGATGTAATTACACAACTTTCATAGAACAAATTTTGTTTGTGCAGTCAGCAGACTGGTGTAGCTGCGACACTTAAAGCACCAGGTACGAAGTCAACCGGGTGATTCAACTGAGTCAACTACAGTTTAAGACTCAACTAAACAAAATTACTTTTTTTTTTCAACACTTAAAATATTATTTATTTATTTTATTTAATCACTCACCTGTGATATTACAACATAGCAGATGGCTACAACAGCATTTTTTAGAGTGGGCATGCAATTTTGCAAATATTGTTTTTTTTTTTAATTGTTAACATAAGAAAAATATGATGTAATTAGGCAAGAATACTGAGGGTGGCCTTGCTCTACAGCTTCACCCTTTAAGTGGAAATTAAATGGCATCAATGCCTCAAATATAGAAGTAATCTGATCAAGTTTGGTCCATTAGTTCTGGAGATATAAGGTGATTTAGAGCCAAACACTGAACACATATACATGTGAACATTAACATTCAGAAAATTTCCATCCAGTTTTTTGGATTTCTTAGATGTCAAAACATCAAGATCCATTGAAAACCACATAGGCCTAAATTGGACAAATTACAATAAGTTCCCTTATAGTGTTGTAATGCTATCTGGACAGGAAAGTAAAAATTCCAAATGTACCTTAACAAACACAGAATTTTTATTAAAGATAGATTTTAGAACTTTAATATTTACCCATATAGTTAAATGTATTTGAAAAATATAGAAACAAAAATAATTAATTAAAATAATACCTGTTTTTAAAATCAGTCCATTCTTTATACATTTTATTTCTAATATATGTAATTGAACTGATTAGTTTCCTTTCAATAGGCTCAAGTTCATTGACAATAGCATTAAGTTTTATAACAAGAGGCGCACAAGGTCCACGACCCTGCATAACTTGCAAATCTGAATTACAAAACTCATCAATAAGACATCGAATATCTTCCACTGACGCTGCAACAAGCTTAAAATTATCTGAACATGGTAGTACACATTTAGGAGGTTTGTACAAGAACTTCTTTATACCAACTGCTTTTGATATTGCTGAAAACATATCAATTAAGAAAAAATAAAAAAAACTGATTACAGATTACAATAAAAATATATATGAATAATTTAAAACATTTGTTTGTCCACCAAATGCATATACATACAAACAGTACTGCTCAAGTCAAGAAAAAATATCATTAATGTTAAAAAAAAAAAAAAAAAAACTGACTATAATTTTTCTTCAACAATACACGTATTATAATAAACAACTAAAGTCAATAATATATTGAATATGAACTGAATTATCAACTAAAATTTGTGGTCTTTGTATTTTGTCAATACTCTGCAATCTTTTTTTTGTTCTGTTGTACATCAACATATGTGGGTAATTGTGAGGAATGTCAAAATAGTAACTAATTTAATAAGTTAATTTTTAGGTAAAAATTACTAAAGACGATTGTTGTAAAAATTAATAAAGGAAGAAACTAATTTTTAGACAAATGTAACATTTAAACTGTGTAGAATAAAAAAAAACCATTTTATTGTTCTTGGATAGACTTATCACATTCAAAAACTTAATTTTTAATATCTTATTAGAGGAATTCTCTAATAATCTAATAATTAATCTAAATAATATCTTATTTTTAAATCTTATTAGAGGACTTACTTTCAAAAATTAATATTGTAAATAAATTATTTTCAAGTGAACTTTTATTACTCTTCTTCTTCCTTTGTTAGGGCTGCCTAAGGACTATTTAACAATTTCATTTCTTCTCCTTTGTTGTTTCCTTATCTTCCAATGCTTTTTCATTTTTTAATATGCATTTTTCTCCTATCCTTGGACCACATTGTTCCAGTTCTCTTATCCTTCCTACTTTGGAATCCTTCTTTTCACACTTTCTTATGAAACACATCTTTTTCTGTTATCTCATTCCTTTTTATGTTGTTTCTTTCTAGATCTTTTTTTTTTTTTTATTTCTTGGATCCAGCTTGTTGTTAACAACTTTTCCCAAAGGTATTTGAAAATCTACTTCATTAATCTGTTGTCATTCATTCTACATGTGCCCAAAAGAAAATCAATCTTCCTTTTCTCATAATTTCTGAAATTTTTTCTATGTTTTCGTATACTTCATCATTACTTCTTATTTTCCAACCTTTAGTGGTTTTTAAAGGATCCAATACTTTCCTCATAATTCTTCTCTCTAACAATTCTAATTTATAATTAAGCAATATGCAATTACAAGAATATAAACATTGTTTTAATTAGCATTATAATACATTATTTTTACATTTTTTGTTAGAGACATTCTTAATCAGACAGTCACTCTTTGCATTCATAGACATATAAAGCATAAAAATGTGATTTCTCTAATCCATTTTCTTGGATTGTCTTCATAGAAATTAAAATTTTTTAACCTTTTGTATGCGACTGATATTTTTTAACAAAAATCTTGGTCCATTCTTAATGTTGGACATAAATTTAATTTTTTCTACAGAAATTCTTAAATCTGTTTTATTAGCTATTTCTTCTATAAGATTAATTTGTTTTGACGTGTCTGTTAGATTTTAAACAAGTATAGCAAAGTCTTCTGTAAATGCTAGGCAGTTTACTCTATTAGATTTATTCTTCCTTCCCAATTTTAACAGTAAAATTTTCAATTCTTATAGTTTCTCATTAGAAATTCTTACTATTTTTGACAACACACAGTTAAAGAGAAGTGGTGATAAACCATCACCCTACTTAACTTTCTTTTTTTTTAAATAATAAAAACCACATTTAATTCATAGACTTCTTAAAGCTAATAAACTTAGTATTACTGGAATGATATATACATTCCTAATAAAAAAATATATTTGCTATTCATTTATTTTATACATTAAATTTAAATTAAATATGAGAAATGAAAAACAATTCTTAGTCTCAGTACGGAGGATGCTAACAAAAAAAAATTGTAAATGTGTTTTTTGCAACAATATTTTTAATTCCTTGCTCAAACGGATCAGATAATTTTAAAATGCAAGAATGAATATCATAAATATAACAAAACACCTCATACAATGAAATCAGCTTTGACATACCTACCATATTTTGGTTTATCAAGTAATAGACTCTTATACGATTAATCTATTATTTTGTGATACGTCAAACCTATTTCATGAGATTAAATTTGTGTACGAAAATTTAATGTCATTCTTATAATTATTTACAGTAATTAAATTTAAATAGCTGAAATTTGTAAAATGTTATCTTTTAAAACTGTTTAATTTGCTTTTCCTTGTTTATATTTAATTTCTAGCAATTTCTGTTTCTGTTCGATAACTGGATACATTCATTTTTGTAAAGTAATAAATTTTCACTTTTCAATTTAAAACTTTAACTTTTCTGCTCTTAAAAAATTTTATAGATTCTTGTCATAAAAATCAACTCTTTTTTCCTGTTTATCTGTCATGAGTTCATTTCCACAGCATCTTTTTTATTCAGTATAACGTATTCTGTCATCATAATTGTACGACATATAGCACAATGCACGGTACAGTGACTGTACCAAGAAAAATTAGTTTTAGTGGGAGGAAGAGAAGCATCATTTGTGACAAAATTTACTCATTTTTAAATTACTGGCTTACAATAATTCACCAGCAGTAAATTTTTATTCAAAACTTAACAGGAGTAGCCACATATGTAGTCTACGCTACTGCATATCTCTAGGAGAAGTTAGAGGAGCTCTCTTTTTTCTATTTAGCCTCTGGAACCACCACAAAATATTACTTCGGAGGATGAAATGTAGTCTTGTACAGTCTAAGGTTGACCATTCCTGAGATTTGTTAATTGAAACCCAATCACCAAAGAACCCACCCACTACTACCCAAAAACTAGTATTCAAATTTGTATAAAAAGTAACTGCCTTTACTAGGTTTAGAATTATCGACTTCAAAATCACCTGATTTGTGATGACTAATTCACCACTAGACCGACCTGTGGGTTGTAAAAATCAATTGTTAACCACTAATTCACTGGATGTGAAGTGTAATTGAACAATTCTTGTTGAAAATTTACATTATTTTATACAAAGATATTCTGACAGTCAGCATTGTAAATATGATATATTTTATTGTTAAAACACAAATTTTAAAATAGCAATTAGTATAAGATATATGAGCGGCATACATGGTTAATATTTTCATAGATCTTTTACGTAAAATTGTTAATGTTAGATGGCAGTTATTGAAAGTAGTATAGTCTTATCACAAATCTCTTTGAACTATATTATCTGTACTGATTAAACCACTGAAGTTAAGTAAAAGAATAACACAGGGAGAACAAGTAGATTAAAATTAATAGTAGAAAAGAAAAAAATTAATAAAAAAAAAAAAAAAAAAAAAATGGTTTTTTATTAATTGAAATTGTTATGTCATATATTCCAGACTCAAGAAAGAACATGTTAAATGGACGTTAAACATGTTAAACTCTGCTAAGGTTATAATAAAAGTATGATTAATAAAATCTTTTTTTTGCCGTTTAAAAATATGTAAACAATTATGAGGCATATCTAGAAAGTAAATACTATTTTACTATTAAAACATACACATAACTTTCAACAGAATAATTGTACTGCTAAGAGCGTACTTCACTATTTTATATAATTTCCATCATTATTAAAGTACTTTTCATATCTTGTAATCAATTTTTTTATTCCTTTCTCAAAGAATGGTCTTTTTTAGGAATGATTGTTAGTGAAGATAAATACTGTTTTACAATTTGTTCCATGTTGTCATCATCAAAATAGCACTAGTCAGTAAAGGACTGCTTGTGATGAAGAAACAAGTAATAGTCACTGAGTGCCAAGTCAGAACTAAAAGGTTTATTTGCTTCAATTGTTCCCAGTCAAATTCTTCAATCAAAATACGAGCTTCAGCATGCAGACAACTATCATCACGAAGCAACAAAGCTCCAAAACTGAGCATGCCTCTCCTCTTGTTTTGAATTAGAGGGTGCAGTTTTTCGAGATTACTGCAATAAAGTAAAGCATTTACAGTGTTACCTCTCAACAAAAAGTCAACAAACAAAACCCCATTCTTATATCAGAAGGCAGTGCACATGACTTTTCGGGTTGAATGTTGGTGTTTTACTTGTTTTTTACAGAGATGTTGTGCATTACCATTTCATAAACTGCTCTTTGGATTCTATGGTAATGTAAGAGACGAAAGTCACTAGTCACAGTTACTGTTTTGCTCAAAAAATTATTATCTTTTTTATATTAGGTAAGAAAAGACTTTTAAAAGTCTACTCTTGGTTTTATGAATCTTTATCAACATTCACAAAAATTACTGTGAAGGTAATATCAATTTTAACCATCAATTTAATAAACATTTGAGAAGATCTGCATTGTAACAATCTCGACATCGTTATAGGAAAAATTATTTAACTCTTACATTATTATTAGGAGAAAAACAAAAAATCTGGAAGAGAATATTTTAAAATATAGAAAAAAATAACCCGAATTATACACTATTCTAATATTAGATTGTTATGCAGACCAATTTAAAATAAATATATCTTAATTTTTCCTTCATTAAATTCACATTAACTACTCTAAAATTTACATTGTAATTTAATTTCCAAGGCCATCAAATAAATAACATTTACAATATCAAACAAAAAAAATCCATTAAGTTATAAGTTTCTGGATGTGTCCGTAAGCACAAAGTGTCACTTATACCTGTTAGCTCCAATAAAGAAGAAGCTTCATGGCTATTGGCCAAAGAAGAAGGAATGAGATATAAGAAAAGTAAAAGGATGAGGAAGGGAGGTCGAAATCAACCCATAGAAGGACTGCTTCTGATTGAGTTAGTTTATTGTCTTGAATGTTATCAAGAACTGAAGTTACTCTATGAGACTTAAGTGAAATCATAAAAGGAAAAGTATAATGATGAAGAAAGGCAAGGCAAAAGGTTATAACCACTAAAAATACCATTAACTTATTAAAACAACCATAATCTTTTGAAATCCAAACAAACATCCAAGTAATTAAGAGACTCTATAACAATCTATCTCCATACCATGAATATATCTTAGTCATAAAGTAATTTTAAGTATAAAGCATAATTTTCTTACAATCATCTTCATTATCTGATTTATATTCTACATCTTCAGCTGCTACACTTATAACTTCTTCAACACCAGCTTCATATCCATACCACTGTAACCATATTTTACCATCTGAACTTACTTTAAACAGAAAATAAATTTAAAAAAATCTGATGCGGACACCACATGACTTCCTTGAATGCCTATTAAATAACATATATACATTTTTTACTGCACTTCATTTAAATGTATTTCAGTTGAAAGCAAGGCACGATCCTTTATTTTTTTTAAAAAGTGGACAGTTTCAATACAATTGCATTGTGGTGGATACCACATTGCATCATACTTTTTGTGGTGTCCGTATCAGCATTTTATATTAGTTTATATATTAATTTTGTTTCACGTCGCTCAAGTAGTTATTTGGTGTTAAATGAGAATGTATCGGATCTGTAACCATGAACACATTAGTTCAAATCCAGCATTTCATATACATATATATATATATATATATTTTTAAATTTAAATACATTGATTTATTAATAATTATTAATCTCTGTAAAATTTTTTTAAATTAAAATGAAAAATATATAACATTTTATTTCACTAATAACTCTTGATTTTTTCCATATTTAAAAATTTTTTTTTATTATTATTGAATTATTATTTATTTTTAAAATTAAGAGGTTAATAATTATTAAAAATCAATATATTTAAATTGAAAAAAAAAGGAGATGAAGTCTGATTTGAACCAATGTGCCTTCCCCGTTTATGATCCAAATATTTCATTAATTAAAATTTTATTTGCTATAACTCTGGAACTAATGAAAATAAATACCACTTATGATATATTGTTGAAAAACTCTCAATCAACGAGGGCTTATTACTGCAGTTAAGAAAAAGTCCAAAATGCAAATTTTTTGGATTTTGGACTTTTTTGGTCCATACCATTGCAATCAAACAGGGAGGTGAACAGCTAGATGTTACAACAGTCCTAAATCCAAAATTTCAACATTCTACAGCAAATTATTTTTGAGTAATGCGAGATACATATGTACAGACGTCATACTGTAACTATTCAAAATGGATTCAGGGACGATTAAAATTGATATTTCTGTTGAAGTCTAAAAATTGAAATTCTTTACAATACTTACTATTATTACAATTATAGTTAAAAATTGTACTAATTATAGTACAAAAAAAAAATCAAATAAAATCTCTGTAATACACAAAAATACAAATTTGCTGTTGGAAAAAATCTATAATGTAAATAATACATATCTGTAAAATTATTGTTGTAAAAGGTTAAATTTATGATGTGGAAATTGTGACTACCACTTTTCACCCACCTTGAGGTTAATTGTTTGTATAAATATATATAATGACATTTGTATATAAATAATATATAACTACAATTAAAATCTGAATGTTTTGTTTACTGCAGTATTCATTGATAAAGAGTATGTTTGGATATATGAAATTAAGCATCAAATGTTTTTCCTGTTACAATAAATATAATTTTTTTTATTACTGTTTCTTTCAGTACTCTGAAAAACAAAGAACTACAAGAAATAACTTCTATTTCCTAAAAATAATACAATTTTGCCCATATCATGAAATGAAAAAAAGGCAACAAGTTACAATTGCCTGAGTCAACTGAACAAAATAAAAGTTGTCAATTTTTCAAGAAAATGTAATTGTCTTATAACAATATTCAAGCACAAAAAGATTACTCAACTTGAGATAAGAAAAGAATCATAAAACAGTAAATAAGGCCATAAATTCTAGGTTATTTTTTAAAGGTATAAAAAAGGACAAACCTACTTTTCACAAACAAACACAGATACAGAGACGGCTATGAATATACAAAACCAATTTAATTTTTATTCATAACAGGTCTAATTTTAGATTAGTTGTAACAATTTAAAAAAAAGAAAAAAATACAACATTGTATATAAGTAAATAAATATAACAAAATAAGATAAATAGAGGTTTTCCTTAATACCTTACAAAATAAATAAGAAAAAACCTATTTGGTCAAAAAACATGGACTTTCTTCACCAAGATTAACAAATCCATAGAAAAAATGATAAATGAATCCCATTGTAATAAAAATAAAATTTTTCTAAGTACTCTACAATAAAAAAAGTATTAATAATTGTGCACCCTACCACATTTAATGGAATAAGGAATATGAAAACAAAATATTTATGGGCATAGCAGCAAACATGTTCAATGATCTAATAAAATTGTGCTTTATAAAAGAAAAACCAGTAACAGCATATGTTAATTTCCTACGTAAAAGCTATGTAAAATATTTCTCACTGCTTAACCTGGGCAGTTGCATGTCTATAAAGACAGACTGATTAATGAATCGGGTGAACTTTATCTAATTTCTGTAAAGATAATTAAATAGTATTAAAATTTTAATGTATAAAAATGTAATGACAGTTATACATTTTAAGAATAAACAGATAAATGTTAACAATAATTCACCTTGCTTTCAGTTACTTTAGCTTGTTTATATATTCTAACTTCACTAAATTCAGAGAAATAGTGATATGTGTAACCCAATTTATCTTTACCAAGGCACTTTTCCCTCAGTTCATCCGGTTCAATGTTATTTATCACATCTTGAATTGTTTTATGATTATGCTGAAAAATTAAAAAAGAATTAAAATAGGATGAAAATCTAAAAAGACATACATAAATATACTTTGGCTAATTTTATCTTACATTGATGAGCGTGATGATAATACTGAAAGATCACAATGATTTTGTGATTTTGTTAATACAAAAAATAAAAGACACAAATATAATATGAGATCCTGTAACACTATTTCTTTAATCAGATCTGAATACTTACAAATCAATTTTTTACTTATGTATGAATAAATAATTGTTTAAACATTCTTTAAACACTAATTAAATGTAATTTAAACAATTTTTAAACCACTAGATTTCATTAGTAAGGTTGTAGACAATATATTACCCCAAAATGTGTTTCACAGTTTACAACCATATTAACATCACATTATTTTAATTATTGAAATACATACATATTTAAGGTAAATGACTGCTACAATGAAACAGCAAAAAAATAAAAAACATTTGTAGTACAATAGGGTTAAAGATTAGATGTCTAGGCAAACGCAGAGTTATATTAAAATAGTTTTTATTTCATAAACTAACCAGTTGGCAGCACTAGGTAACATAAACATACTGATTAGAAGTTTACAACTGTCTTTGAATTACACAAATAAGGAGCAGTTTAACATAAATGATAAGAGTAGATTTATAAAATGAAGAATTTTTTTTAAGTATGAAGGTCATTCAATAATTAAACAAACATTTTTTGTGAAGGGAATGCTTAATGCAGGTAATTATTAGTTAGCAACCTTGCAAAGAGTGTTAGTCAGCTGTTTGATTAATATTTACGTAAATTTAACCTCTAAACTCTTAGTTACGATGGCATGTCTGCTCAAAGAAAGTACTTTTGAACAGTTTGCTGTGATCTAATTTTTACTATCAAAAAGTGTACACTCATCAAAACTGTGCTAGTTTTTATGTATGGGTAGAAAAGTTTAAAAGTGGCTGCAAAACCATGACCAATAAACTTCGCTCCAGGTATCTGGTAAGTGTTGACCTTGGCATTAGGCTCTTATATTGATTCACTTAACTAAGAAAACTGATAAATTACAATTGAACAAATTGCTGAAAAATGTTGAGTTAGTTTTGATGCAACTCATTCCATCATTCAAAACAAACTAAACTACCGTAAGACTTGTGCAATTTGGGTTCTCAGAGAGCTTACTGTTTTTCACAAAGCCGAGAGATTTCATATTTGCACTGAACTCAAAAATCGTTTCAATAACAAAGCTGATGTATTTTTGGACAGGATTTTAATCTGTAATGAAACTTCGATACATCATGTTGAGCCAGAGTCCAAGCGTCAAAGCATGCAGGGGAAACACCCTGAATCTCCTGTCTGCAAGAAATTCAGAACACAACAACTGGCTGGTAAAGTCTTAAATCATCTTTTGGAGTGTCCATGGTCCGATTTTTTGTGATTATTTGGAGGAGCACCACACTATCAACAGCCTATACTACTCAGCCATAACTGAGAACAAAGTCACGCCTGTGTTGAAGACGAAATGTCTGGGATGGCACAGGAAGGGCATGTTTCTTCTCAAGACAACACTCATATGGCACAACTGACGCTGGAAATGGTATTGGTAAAGCGGGTTGGGAGCTTTTAGCTCATCCTCCTTACAGCTCTGCCCGTGCCCCTTTGGATTTTTATCTATTTGATCCGATGAAAGAAGCTTTACATGGCCTCAAGTTCAACAATAAGACAGATAAGTACAAAACTAGCTTCGAGATGAAGGTTTGCTAAGAGGATAAGAAGATTTGTAAAAAGATGGGACAAGGGCAGAGAGGTTGCTGGGGATTACATTGAAAAGTAGACAAAAAAAAATTGTATTTATCTAATAAGCCATCTTTGCTGTATAATTATTTTTGTCTGTTTAATTACTGAATGACCATCACATTTGATATCTGATGTTAAGATTATGTTTTGGTACATGAAACTGCTCTTACAGTCAGTTTTTTAATCTTATTCAACTGATGTAATAGTGTATAATAATTGGCTATTAACATGTTTAATAAACATTAAAACTATTTATTTATTTACATACATGATAATGCTCATTTACATTATTTATATTAATTTAAATATTAGAAACATTAGCTAAGTAATTTTAGTTTACAATGGCAAAAAAAAATTTGATTGTTCACAAAGTTTACACAACACTCAATTAAGCATGGTTAAAATGTTAATATTAATATATATTAAAATACAAAATAATTTTTTTATATCTTAATTCACTTAAAAATAATTAAAAAATTACAGTAAATAAAATTCCTTACCAAAAGATAATCACAAAGACTTTTTAATAACCAAACTCTTTGTAAAAAACTAAGTTCATGAAATTCACAATCATTAAGAGGATTCGTTTCACCCATAACTAACCAGAATTCTGGTTCAACACCGATCTGTTCAAATACCTAAAATAAAAATAAATTAATAAATTTGTAAATAAATAAAAGGAGATTAAAAATCCAGAAAAACAAATTCAACAAAAAATATATGTAAACCATCAAAAAGAATATAAAAACTGATAAAACATGATACTGGATGAGAAGCACCCAAAGAAAAAGCCTCGAATAAAAAGAAAAAAAGTCTTCTAAGCAAATCGTTGACTTTTAAGAGCATTTTAAGAATCATTATTTTACACTATTAAATAAAATGAACATGAGCAGAGGAATTATACAAAAAATTATTTTCAATTAAAAGCCCAGTATTCTAAAGTCTATACATAATTTTTTTTATTAAGTAACTAGTAATCTAAACACAAGTTAGATGACACATTAGTCCAGTCATCAACGGTACAATACTCTATTACCTAGCAATTTTGGGAAACAACACCGATTTTCATAAAAATTTGTGTTTAAGCTCTACTTACTCTCTACTTCAAAATCAACTCTGTTCTGGACCGGGCTTTTTATTTTTTAGGGGTGAAAACTACCCCTTATTGGAAAAAAATTTAAATCTTAGATTATAGCATGTAGTTGCTTAAAATAATGTTTAAATAAATTATTTGTAGATCTCTTGACAAATGTGAACAAGATATATCATTAATTAGAAAGATTCAACCACTGTAAATCATTCCCTGAGAGTAGTAATTTTCAAAACTAGTTTTAAAGATATTTATTATAACTTGAAATGATTTAAAAGTGCAACATAT
>JAAAKQ030102397.1:0-14341 GCA_010016005.3 Zanna intricata
TCTGAATAAAAACGATAAGGTAGAAAATATAGAAGAAGAATAGGAGAAAATTAAAAAAGAAATTCTTAAATCAGCAGAAGCCAACTTAGGAGGAACATAGAGTACTGTTAGAAAACCTTGGATATCGGAGGATATATTTCAGGTGATGAATGAACGTAGCAAGTACAAGAATGATAGTGATGTAGAAGGTAAACGGAATTATCGACGGTTAAGTAATAACATAAAGAGGAAGTGCAAGTTAGCGAAAGAAGAGTGGATTAAAGAAAAGTTTTCAGAAGTAGAAAAAGAAATGATCATTGGTAAAATAGACGGAGCATACCGGAAAGTGAAGGAGAATTTTGTAGTACGTAAATTAAAAGACAATAATGTGTTAAATAAAGATGGCATACTGATTTATAATATAAAAGTAAAGGTCAATAGATGGGTGGAATAAACTGAAGACTTATATGGAGGAAATGAATTAAAAACTAGTGTTATCGAGGAAGAAGAGGATTCCAATGAAAGCAGGAGTAAATAAATGTGAAGAATACAGAATATTTAGCTTTACTAATCACGCGTCAAAAATAAGGATTTCTGGTAAACTTATTAGACAATCACAGAAAAAATTGTCATAATGTATCTAAAAAAAATAGCTTGCTTCTCAGATTTTTAGATTGCAATGAACGGTTATTTCAAGAACATTGATCAATAAACAATGATTAATAAATATTCATATAATTTGTAATTGTTCTACCTATAATTTATATACCCTTAGAACTTTTCATGCTGATTTTAAATATATTATCAAAATTCTTCTACCAGACTTTGTGTTTTTGTAACTAAATCATATTTATTATTTATAATACATGTTTATTATTAAAATGAAGAAGAATATTACTCATTTTTCCTATTTTCATCTAAATATAAATATATAATCCATTCGTTAGTTATTTCTGTCGTTATTATATTTACTTATATCTGTTGTGCAGACCAGAGAAGAATTTTTTAATTATTATTCAACTGCAAGTTCTCATGTATGTAACATTCAATTTTGTAGATGACTTTCCTATTTGCTTGTATATGTTATTCAATAAAGTGAGTATACTTATTAAATTAATGTGTTTATAAACCATATATTTTTATCGATATTAGTTTTTTTAATGTATTAATGATTCGTCGGGATTGCATGAATAATCCAAACAATTTCTACTAGCTATATATTGAGAAATTTAAGTAATATATGTCCGCTGATAAAAATGTAGTCTAAACTGAATTTCGGATGTATATTCTGTAAAAATTATGAAATAAAACTAAAACTAAATGTACTCTACCTTGCTATTCCTTCTGCCATATGGCTAACCTGCCACATAGCCAAGAGCTTTCAATTCCAGTACCACCGAAAACATGGAACGTAAATGAAGATGAAAATGTCAAATCTTGTGCAGACTTATCAGGTGATGAATTAAGAGATCCTAAACTTTTTAGAAAACAGATATAATGAACCCCATTTAATTAATCAGTCAGAATTAAATGGTGTGGTACGTGATCTAAATTTATCAAAGAATCAGGCAGAAAATACTGGCATCAAGACTGAAAAGGATGGCATCTTTTACAACCAAACAATAAAGTAAGTGCTTCCCATGACAGACAGTCAGAATTTGAAGATATCTTCTCTCAGTATGAAAACTTATTATACTGTAATGATTTGGATTCTTTACTGGAAGGTTTGGGACATATGCACCACCCTGACGAATGGAAATATTTTATTGACTTTTCAAAGCTTAGTTTGAAAGCTGTTCAACTTCATATTGTAAATAAATAGTTTCTTTTTTTATTTTTATTTAATTATTTCTTAAGCATATATTGTGCATATTGTGTATGTCTGATGGATAACAAATAATAAAACTAATGAAAGATCTGGGATTCAAGATTGTTTGAATGACTTGTACATTGCCGCATGAAAATAATATCAAAATGTAGAAAACAAATTTCTCAAAAGCCATAAGACCAGAAACTAAAAAGAACGTGTGAGTAACACTTTCAAAACGACAAAGAACATGGGTATAACACATAACTCAAAATCCATTTCTTAAATTAACATTTAGGTTTTTTCCTGGCAATCTTGGTGTTCTTTGTGATAAACATGGAGAATGCATTTACCTGCAATTATGTAAAATGCAAACACGATACCGGAAAAAATAGAACCAAAAATTTTTAGCAGACTACTGTTGAAATCTAAAGACTGATCTACTTACAGAAAATTACAGAAGAAAATCCAAAAGAAATCGATTTTGGGGTGTATTAAATACACAAAATCTATTGTCATATTAAGTTCCCCATATATTTTCTTTTTCAAAAGAAATTTCAATTCAAAAAAAACTGAGCTCGATAGAAAAATATCTCTTAACATATATGAAATCACATAAAAATTCCTGTAGGGATCAGCTTCTCACTCTCATTTAATAAACAAAAAATAAAATTTTGTTGACCAGTATTTACATTCATACATTTGTCATTTACATTCATAGTAATATTTCTTCTAAAAACTATTTTACTTGCCTGATATTTTAAGTCGACATCCAAATCATTTCTTGAAAAATCAAACAGTGTATTAAGTATTGCTTTATTCTGAAACAAAAGAAAGCGTGTAGGAATTTTACAGATCATTAGATTGTATTATTTTTTGGCTAAAATTTTATATTTGGTATTAAAAATTACAAAGAAGTACTCATTGCATGTATACCTATTGAAAAAATTCATTTTCTCTATTGTAAAATATGTGTTCAATGTCATATTTTGTAACAACACCGCTGTGCACTTGAAATGCACAGGTCTATATATGGTTATAAAAATGGCACCTCTCTAAAAATATTAGAAAATTTAAGAAATGTTTAAGGTCAGAGATTAGGTGAAAGATAAATCCTCATCTTCATCTCCAACAATATAAAGGGGTAATGATTGTAAACAATAAAAACCTGCAACTTCATGCAAGTGGCTAATGAATAAATACACAGAAATAATCCCTGTGAAAAACTCTATCCCCATTAAAAATCCCATCAGCCTCACCTTTGGATAGATGAGGAGTAGTGATTTAAGGCACTCAATTGCCCAGGAGGTAGGAAACTTCCCACAAAAGCTGAGGAACATCTTTAGGAAGAGACAAGTGTTAGAATACAAATGGCATAAAAAAGCAATTGTAATTAGAAATTCAATTTATAATACATTGAATTTAGCTATTATATTATCTTCTGGAATTAAATACCAAATAATCAAAATAATTTCTCAATCAGATTTCCGAAAAGAAGGAACAAAAAAGTTAAAAAATCGATTGCGTATAGGAATTTATAATGACAAAAATTTATTACACAGTGGAAAGTTAAACAATCTCAACAGGAATCCGAAGATGAATAAAATGGATTTATTATAACTGAGTAAACTAGGATGGTAAAGTAACTGTAACAAAAATTGGAGAATTCACCATATTTCATCCTTCAAGAAAGAAAGGAAAAACAGACTAAGAATATATATTAGGAATGAAGTAGGAAAAGGAATCAAAATATATGTTAAATAAATAATAGATTAATATTTTTAAGAATTCAAATGTTACAAAAAAAATGTTGTTTTAGTACAAGTTTATATGTCAACACCTCGATTTATTAAGAAAATATTGAAGAGATACATGAGTATGCAGATAGAAAAAAAAGTTGGAATTCTGTGGTCAGAAAAACTGTAAACGAAGCGTTTTAGAATAACTTGGTGAAAGATTAAGAAATGCAAAGAGACACAAATCTCTAAATTTTTACCAAAGGGAAAAGATATTCATAACTTTTGGCTAAAAAACCATTAAGAAGATTATAGACGTCGTTAACACTTTAGGATCAAAGTACGCAAAATGGAACTTCGTTCTCCTCCAATTATTTTACATTCTTTCTTGAAGAATAAAATATAGTTATTTCTCTTTTCTTCATTTCAACCTCCCCTATCTATACTTACTTCACTCAGTCGTAATGTATCCGTTTTATTTATTTTCCTTTCCCTTTGGAGATTTTTTTATTTTCTGTTCTACCACAAACAATATCTTACCAGTTGTTGTTTACTACATTAAAGAAAGATACGACTACCAATGATTAGAATCATTGTTATATAATCACCAGATTATAATTACTTTTCAATCAGGTTTACTTAATTACTTTTATTACTCTTTCTTTCCACATTACATATACAAAAGTTATTTACGTTAAATTTTGAAATATCCTATCATTTTTATCATTATTTGTAACAAATCTGTAAATTCTTTTCACGCAAATAAATATCAAATTAGTTTTTCAGTAGAAAATTTTCCATGAACAAGAAAATTTTCTGTTTTCTTTGCTTAACAGATGTTCACCTTATAAAAAATTTATTTCCCGTTTAATAAGGATAAAAAAATTATATTTTTTTTTTTCAAAAAAGGATATAATTTGGGAATCTGTAATTTTAGAATTGTAGGTGGATCATAAGTGTTATCATTACTATTAATTTAATATAAATGGCAACGGACTCATGATAAGTTTCTTTTTTTAAATCGAAGTCTGGCAATTCTGTACGTTACATTGTACACGAAAACAGTTCTGTAATTTGCTTACATAGAAGTGAATATTGTTATTTTTTATGAATAAATTTATTATTATTTTATGTTATTTTCATGAATAAATTTTTCCGTTTCGTGAGACGCGGAAAAATGACATATACGTAAATCTAAACACGTGGATTGCCGGCCTCCCGGTATCGATTTCCGGGTGTAGGCATGGCATTTGCACACACACTACAAATCATTCATCTCATCCTCTTATGGAGTACCTAATGGTAGTCCCGGAGGTTGAAAAAAAAACACGAGAATAAGTTAACACACTTATTTTTTTAAATATCCAAACAAAAATTTTATTCTTTTGGGGACCCAGCTTTTCATCTTATAGGCTATTATACTTAAAAATGAAAACGATAAAATATTCTAAAAAAAAAATATCAAGTATTTCAACTTATTAAAGGGACAGGAAAAATAACCGCACACAATCCCATGTAATATGTAAAAAAAAAAATATATAAAATATCAAAAGGATTATTTTCAAGAGAATTCATAACCATTAGAGCGGGAGGGACAAATCGGAAAATTCCTTAAGAATATTAATGCGGAAACGGAGTTGCTTAACATCGAAAAATATGGATTCGAACGTCAAACAGCGGATGGTAATATTATCAACTGAAAAAACAGAACTACTGTACTGAAAAAATCAACCACGAATGAATGATCAGTAATTGTAGTTCCACTGATGATTAAGGTCTGGAATTTTAATTCCCTTTTTCCTATTCAATCTCGGATTACTTTCCGAAAATAATAAATCAATACCATGCTAATACGTGTTGTAGAGAATTTATTAATAAAATAAAGTATATTTATAAACAATAATAAAATAAATACTTACAATTCGTTGCACTTTTTGAAGAGTTAAAAACATAATCATTAACAAAATTAGTTTATGGTTTATATTCAGAAAAATTATTTTCGTTGAATATACCTTCACGTGTTGGCTGATACGTAATATAACCACGAAAAACACTTGTACGAGAAACGTTGTCTGTGGTCCAATACAATTAGATATCAGATCAGATGTTTTTGTCAGTTGACCGTATGCTTTTCTGTACTTTTCTAGACATTTTGATCTGATAATAGATGGACATTTATTTTGCGGTCTTGAATAAAATTCTTCAATTTGATTTTTTACAATTTTTGCACGGATATTCAATTCATATCCTAAGTAAACCTGATATAAAGGTAGTACATATGTCAGTAAACGGATTATTACAGATTTAGATAAGCAAAAGATTTTTTCAATACTACAACTTGAAAAAAGGGGTCCACTGCTTACAACGCTGAATATAATTACCCATATGTCATACGGACAGATCAACAGTGCAATTAACTGCCATATTTCATTTCTTATTTTCATAATCGGTTTTAGGTTCTTCGAGATCGTTGTAGGAAAGTTATCTATTAAAACATCGATTGAATCTATCGATTCTATTATCGATTTACAACGTTTTTCCGTATTTATTATTATAGTAATTATGTTGATAGCCGCAAATAAATTGTAACATATTGACAAAATGATACCAATAATTTCTTTTAGAGTTCTGATTTCTTTCTGCTCTTGTATAAAACTCCAAACGATTGTGAACAATGAAATTATCAATATTACTTTTGAAATTTTGCTCGTCTTATACAAAACCGTTTTTGATTTTGTTATCTTTTTTTCATTCGGTGATGCCGCAAATAATTTAAACAACATGAGTGTTTTCACATCATCGTAGAACGTATTTTTATGTTCAACGTATATCAGTTGATCTAATTTTTTTAACGTCTTCTTAATTATATCCATCTAATTTGCTGATTTCTTTCTATTGAACGTTTTGAATTAATATTTATAAATAAACTAAATTACATGGATGTGTATCTTTATCGAAACCATTCTACCTACGCTATGAATTGTTTTTTGATATGTTTAATAAAATTTCATCATTTCTTTAACATTTTTCTCTTTGAATTTCATAAAATAATAAGCAAACAAGTTAAAATGTCATTCCAATTTCATTAAAATTTTATTGAATCAATATTTATTCATTACTAAATAGAAAAAATATATAGTAATTCATATAAAGAAATGAATTTAAATGACAAAATAAATTTTGTTAAATTAATTATTATTTTTCTTAAAATAACCCACGATACAATACATTTATTATACGGAAAAATAATTTTAATTTCTAAAGTTCCATTTGGGACTGATTTTGACTACATATATTCATACCGCATTCTGGAATAGAATTAATTCAGTTTAGAGTAATAGCTGTTTTAATTATTTTATTAGTTTTTTTAATAATTATTATTTAAAAACTCCCAAACGATTAATAGAGTTCGTGTAAAAGAAATTTCTTTTAATTGTATTTAAATTTTTTTTTCTAGGAGTTAAAATTCCTGACTCAGTCTGGTGACAGTTCAAGAATTTCAATTCCCTATTTTCATAATATGTCTCTGATTACTTTCCTATAATAATAAACCAATACTATGTGGACACCTATTGTACAGAATTTATTAATAAAAGAAATTTAATTACTTTTCTAGACATTTTGATATGATAACAGATAGACATTTATTTTTTTGATTTTGAATAAAATTCTTCAAGTTAATTTTTTACAGTTTTTGCACGGATATTCAGTTCATATCCTAAGTAAAACTGATAGAAAGGTAGTACATCTATCAGTAAACGGATTATTATAGATTTAGAAAAGCAAAGAATTTTTCCACTGCTTACAAGCCTGAATATCGTTACCCATACGTCATACGGACTGGTGAACAGTATAAGCAACTGCCATACTTCATTCCTTCATCGGTTTAGGTTCTTTGAGATTGTTGTAGGAAAGTTATCTATTAAAATATCGACTGATTCTATCGATTCTATTATCGATTTACAACGTTTTTCCGTATTTATTATTATAGTAATTATGTTGATAGCCAGGAATAAATTGTAACATATTGACAAAATTATATCTTTTAGAGTTCTGATTTGTTTCTGCTCATGTATAAAACTCCAAACGATTGTGAACAATGAAATTATCAATATAACTTTTAAAATGTTGCTCGTCTTATTCAAAATCGTTTTTGATTTTGTTATCTTTTTTTCATTCGGTGATGCCGCAGATAACTTAAACAACATGAGTGTTTTCACTCAATACTTCGTTTATTTACTTATGCTTTTCCTTAAATATAAGTATTGTGTTGGGTTAATACAATAATTCTATTATAGGAAAAAACATATTATTTAAATAATGAACTGCTGGCGACCTTTAATAAAATCTAAGTCCTTATGATACGCAGCAAAACAATGATGAACAGGTATTTGTCTAAGTCTCAATGCTGTAATATTTTTAAAGCACAAATATTTAGATAGCTTGCTGCGAAATTTCCGGCGTGTAGGATTAATTACTTGTTTCAGTTGAAAAAACAAAAATATTTTTACTCTTTTTTTATGACTGACCGCCAATTACGTTATGATGCAAAGAATGTAGAAGAACCAAGCTTTCCATATATGAAAGGCCAAATGGACAGAATCATCCGATGTCCGTTTATTTCATGGCTTTTTGCCTGATGTGAGAAGTGTTCATTTAGTTAGATAGATTTCCCCCAAACATTAGATTACACAATTCCTTTCTTGACATAGTGTTTCGATATCGGTGGCCAGATTTGGTTTGATTAATTCAGGCTTGTGCCCGGAGGGTAGGGCAATTGACGATGTGCTGCTTGTCTTAAAGATCTATCTCAGATACAAAGCCGAACATTTCATAGTAGTTAGTTGTTAGCTTTTTGAGATCCTAGGCTCTGTGAAGGATGGCTAAGGGGGTTGATCCTGTTTTGTATACGCAGAAGAGCAACCCGCGGGGCTACGGACCCACATGGATTGTTTCACATCTGAGATAGGTGTCTTGGCATCAAACCCTGTTTTTCTAAGATATTCTCTTTTTTGACGAGAATAGGTATTTTGAGAACTCAATGTCATGGTGCTACGATATAGGAGGATGTATGCATAACTAGCTTTCAAAAGAGGAGCAGAGCAGAGAAAGATAGGTTATGTATTAAATAGAAGAATATAAATTTGTAAATTTCCTAACAAAAACAAATTTTTGTTTAAATGAAAAATGCTTATATTTGAAGATTATTTTTAAAATATATTACATTTTTATGGTTTCACTAACTAACAATCTCGGGTGGCGATCTCGACTTTTTCAGATTGAATAAATATATATGTTAAAGCGTGATCTAATAGTTTTTAATTATTAACGATGGATTAAAGTAGTTTAAGTAGGAACAAATTATTTAAGAGAAATAATTTGAAAAGTAACGATGATTGAATAAATTTAATCCATATTTTATTTGGTAAGTTACAGGTCTGTATATCAATCTCTTGGTGTTGGGTCATTCTTTTTTTTTTGCTGAAGTTGAATTTTAGTGTGGTTTATAAATTTTTTTTTTTCAATTAAATATTTAGAAGCTTGGAATTACTTTAGGAATGACTGAATCCTTTGAGAGATTAGCAAGAGATTTTAATCATCCTCACGACGCGATTCCCTCTATATTAATTAACATTCGGTCATAATACTGTTTTACTATCATAAAGCACTTCACTAAGAAAATATTTTTAAGAATTTCTTATTAATTCTTTGATATACATTTATTACTCACATTAAAAAAATTATTAAGTAATAAAATAGATGGTATCATATCCGGCTAATAACGTTGATGAAACTGGTGTTATTCCAATTTCCTAATTATTTATGCAGTAAATTATCTGATAGTTAATACGGCCTGAACAACAGATCTGAAGGTTACATAATTTAGGTTTTTGCACTCAGTACACGAAAGCAATACAATTTATTATACCTGCATCATCACGGCAATTTCTACTGTTAATATAATACACTAATAAATAAAATAATACACTAATCGATTTTCATTGCACGAACTTGTCAAGATGGCATATAGTACAACATTAGACTAATTCATTGATTCGGAACGGTACATGGAAAACAATAAAACAGTTGGTGATGAAAAATTACACAGAAACATGAACATATAAAGTTAACACAGATAAAATTTTTTTCTTTATTAGTAATAATAATTTTATTACAGGTAATAGTAATTTTAAATATTATCCCAAATAGAACTATATTTATTGTATTTTTTAGTCGCTAATCATTATGTGCAAAATCATTATCTATATTTATTTTTGGATAAGTAAAACCGAATGACTAATTTTGTTATGCTAAATTTTTAATTTTTTTTTTTTGTTTATATTCAAATTTTTCTATTTATTATAGCAAAACATCAGAATAAACTAATCATTTATATATATATATATATATATATATATATATATATATATATAAATAATAAATAAATATTCCAATACTACTAACTGATAAATAAGTAACATACACTTAAAAATGATGGATAATAATAAGTAATACGAATAATTTAAATTAAAAAAAAAAAATATATATATATATATATACATTATATCTAGATAAGCGATAAATAACGTAACTTATAATTCATTAAGCTACTTCAAAGAATAATTCAGAAACTATCTGAAATTATTAAGTTCGTCATTTACATACATTATCTCATGCTAAGAATATGATAAGTGTAATCAAAGATACTTTCTAAATGTTACTTTTAAATATCCATGAAAAAGAAAATAGGTTTATAAATCAACAGACAATCTATTAAACAATCTACTAGACAATCTATGAAATTGATATAATAAGCTTAAAATCTGGGATCCTTTCCATGAATAACGATACATATCTCGTATTACTCGCATCTATATGATCAAGAAAAGTTAGAATTAAAAATAAATAGTAACAGAGAGATAACAATATTATACTTTGTGAAAACATAGTTAAATTTATAGTTGAAAGGCAAAGTTATAACTGTTCGGATTCAAAATTATCTTCAAGTAGAAATGAATTAAAATCAAGTATTAATTGCATATAGGGAAAACGTTTGTTATAAGGATAATTATATTTGGAGCAATTTTATATATACAGAATGATTCATGAAGATAGGGCAATACTTTGACAACTCATTCTTGAGGCTAAAATCAAGAAAAAAAATCATATAAACATAGGTCGGAAAACGATTCGTTAGCGAGTTATACAGAGTGAAATATTTCGCTCGAGTTTCAGTTCCTCCGGGTAAATTAAGGCTTTCTGATTTTCTGGGAAGGTCAATTTAGGGTCAAATTCAATGGTTTCCTATGCTTTTTGAGCTAAGAAATGGGTGCCAGAACTGTATCTCTCTTAGTTTCCACGATATTCCATGTAAAACGCCAAAAATAGGGTCAAAAAACACATTTTTTTACGTTTGACGTACATTAATGTTGTTAAATTAACAATAAATCATACATGTTTTTAAATATAAATTGTAGATTATTTAATTATAAGTAGATTAATTTAAATAATGTCAATAGTTAATCCCGGCGCGAATAAGTACACACACACATCTACACTTAGGTGAATGAAAGAATGGCTGGGTGAGTGAAAGGAATATTTATAATTAAAGGTGAACACCAAAGAACAGTAGAAGATGGGAGAAGAAACAAGAAGATCAAGAGAGGAGTCCGAAGGTAAGGCGGACATATAACCGCGAGAGTGAATTATCCTTAATTGTGGTGGAGAAGAGCGGTAAGGGTGGTTTAGTCGATAGGGAGCAGATTACTTTACGTCATTAAATAACATATTCAGAAGCCTGTTAGCTTGTTTGTTAGCACGGGACAGTAATGTCCTGGTTCCGAGCCCATTTTGAACCATTTTTAAACTGTGATTACTAGTTTAGTAATTTGACAGGTTTAACAAAGAATATTGTCATAGAAATTGGTCTTTTATTTTTTTTTGTTTAACCTCCGGAACCTCAATTACGTATATCTTCAGAGGGATGTGATGAATGAAATTGACATTTTTTTATCATCACCACTAACTTTGAGATTGAACATCAACAATATAAACATTGCATACGAAGAGTTCACACATAACATAATTTACAATATCCGTTAGAAGGTTTTGTAAGTACAATGTTTTTACTTTACTGTAAACGTAAAAAAATACGTATTGTTTAACATTGATCGTATGCTTTATAATTAACCAAGAAGTAAAGTATAATCCCGGGAGACTTGTTTGATTATTATTTGTTGTAATTATGATTAAGAATTTTTAAAAAATATTTTTAAGTTAAAATTAGCTTTTGAAGAGACTGGAATCGGATATAGCGTAGTCCTTAAGAGAATACATCCTTCATCTGAACTGCTAGCAGGATGTACGTAATTATGTTATTCAGGCACTGAAACAAAATATTAAACATCGTAATGAGCAATTGAAAACCGAAAGTACAATATTAGATGTAAATTAAATAGTAATATTAATGCCCCATATGGATTTATTAATAGATTGTTATGAGATATTGTTTTTGTGTTTCAAAACTGGTTTTTTTTTTATCATTTTGACTGGCTTAGCATGGTGATATACGACATATATGTTTGGTTCAGTAATGAAAAAACTTATTTACCATCTACCAGATGGTCGTTAATATCAAATGGCTATAAAACATTTGTGAGTATTTTGAAAGTCATCTGCCAAATACGGTTTTTTTTATGATATAAAACATTCCCGGAAAAAATTATGTTGAATTGGAATGAAATGTACTTATCATCACTTATGTTTCAAACACATCTTGAATCGTTTTCCATCGATTACCAAAACATACATGTTTGCTCTTCCACTTTACCTCATTACCGGATGAAGAAATCAATATTTGCGATGAAATTTGCCAGGCAATAATTTTACGTTAGGATTAATAATCAGACAACTTACCTCAAACCTAAGTAGGCGAATGCTTTCAGATATTGTATATTTATTTATGATATAGTTTGACACTGTCGCCAGATGTATATCAAGTAACCCATTCGCAGTCTATTTTAGGGATTTATCAATTGAAACTTATTTCTGGATGAGCGAAATTTTGTTCTGGTTAAAATATTACTAATAAACGTAATAAATCAGACTAAGAATTCTCTTTCATCGGTTTGAAAGGCTTGAGGAAATTTTAAAGGTGAAAACTAACATGGACATTGTTCAATATTATATTCAGTACGGCCTCATTAAGTAGATTGGTACGTTGCAGTGTGTTTTTGCTACCCTATCAGAGATGGTGAGCATCAACTACCAATATGTTCTGCGAATTTTTATAGATACTAAGGCAGTATTTTTTGTTTGAGTGGGAACTTAATCGTACTGTATCTTTCTGCCGCATACTTCCCATGTCTAAATTCAAATTGCCTAAACTTTAATCAGTGATTACTTTACTAATAGAACTGCGTTATTAATAGCCATAATTATCTGAAGGGTTGTTATTACACTTAAAAGGTTTAATTCTTAAACCATTATTTTAAAACCCGATGTTTCTTGTCTTTATAATGATTTTTCTTCTAGAGGATATTACCATCTAAAATTTCTGGAATGGGTGTTTCTGGTTCTTTGTACTTGGTGACTAATATCACTGGTTGGAGAGTAGAAAGTTTGGTCTTCGCAAAATTCTGGATAAATCTTAACCATTTTTATATATCCGTATATACGCCTTGCAAATGATGAGCGGTGCTGCTGCAGGAAGGTCCAGTCCAACGCAATTAGTCCAGTGACTCAACAGTAGCAAATAACTTGTCTGATTGTTTCCGGTCGATTTCCCTGACCTCAGCATATGCAGTGCCGATTTTCAGAGGTACAATCTACAGATTTAATTATTACCTGTAAATGTTGGTGATTCGGTCGGCGATTTAATAACACTTTTATCATTCAGCGAGTATTCACACACTCTTAAGAACACACGTGACACCTCCCTCGGACCTGATAACATTTGATTGAGCATCCTCTCACATCTTCCTAATTCGGTGCTACAACACCTTTAGAATATATACAATAACTTATTCTCCTTCCAAGTTTTCCTTTCCGTCTGGTCAAAAGCCTTTGTGTACCAGTACTTAAACCTGGTACTGATAAAAAAAAACCCTCAAGCTAACGCCCCATTTCTTTAACATTGTTTTATGCAAAGTAATGGAGAGAACGGTCAACAGATAACTTGCGTGGTATTTGGGGAAACATAACCTTTTACCTTCAGAACAGTGCGGTTTTCGACAAGGACGGTCTTCCATTGATCATCTAGTATCATTGGAAGCGGCTATCCAAAAAGCTTTCCTCCTCCACAAGCGCCTCACAGGTGTCTTCTTTGATATTAAAAAAAACGTTTGATACAGCCCGGTGGCGCGGTATTTTCAACACGTTTAAAGAACGGGGAATCGAGGGCAATATGCTTGCATTTTTTCAGGGATTCATAAATGACCGAACATTCCTTATCAGGGTTGGAGATTCTCTATCGGATAGTATCATCTTGGAAAATGGTGTGCCTCAAAGAAGTGTCTTAAATGCTACCTTATTTTCTCTAGCCATCAACAACATTACTATATATGTGCAACCCACCAGTTTCATATTCATAATTTGTTGATGATTTTGCTATTTATATTACGTCCCGTTCAACAGCCACAGCAGAGAAATTAATATAGAACAAAATATCTCGCCTTGAACCTTATTCCAGGGTTACAGGATTCACCTTTTCACCCGAGAAAACTAAATGTGTCTTTTATATCAAAAAAGCGTTTGATACAGCCTGGCGACGCGGTATTTACAACACGTTTAAAGAATGGGGAATCAAGGGCAATATGCT
>JAAAKQ030102408.1:0-14341 GCA_010016005.3 Zanna intricata
TTATGTTTTTGTTTTATTTCTTTTGTTGATGTATTAAGTGTATAAATCCTGATTATGATGATAATTATATGTTAAGAAGTATAAATGTTGGTTATGGTAATAATTATATGTTAAGATAATTTTTCTGTATATAGGACAACTGGTATGAACATTTGTTACAGTTGTAGTCCAATATTAAATAGGCATTTACGGGAGAACTTTAGGATAAAAATTTGTT
This sequence comes from Zanna intricata, assembly GCA_010016005.3. Lineage (NCBI taxonomy): Eukaryota > Metazoa > Arthropoda > Insecta > Hemiptera > Fulgoridae > Zanna > Zanna intricata. The sequence continues at coordinate 218 of JAAAKQ030102408.1, forward strand.
GACCCATCCCATGGCCAGTTACAGACCCATTTTCTTTATTATAAATAAGATATAAGCATTAACTAGAACTTAATCACAGGAAAATTATGGTCAATCTAAACTAAATTAGATAAAAACCTTTTATTTACTAATCAGATTTTCAAACTAGATTTGAGAAATCAAAGTTCTATAGCGGTCACAATTAAGTTTTTTCTGGAGCTGAAATACAGCCAGCATTGTACAAATGGTCAAGATACATCAACTGATACCTGAAAAATTAAAATCAGTACAGCCATTTCCATGTAGCAAGAGACACAAACTTACTAACTAAAGATAATTCCCTCTTCCTAGAATAGTAAGGTAAAAACAGTCTTCAGGTGGCAAGAAAAATACATTTTAATGTAAATAAAAATAAGTTTACAGTAGTATTACTGATTTGTTATTTAGAAAACAGGAATAGTACAATTACTATTCAATTACAATTACTTACTTATTCCTAGCTGAGGTTTTCATGACCAAGTCCTGCTTCTGAACCTCTTTTGCTTTAATCTGAGACACTGTCATGGCAGTAGTAAAAGATATACCTTCATTACCTTTACATAAAAAAAATATTTTGAAACCAATAAAATTAATACTTTTTCTGTGACTAAATTTACTTTGTAAAATAAGCCAAATTAACAGAAAATAAGTTTTACACCATAAATAATATTTGTTTAATTAATTATTTTTTATGGATTACCCTACTTATTTGTGTAAAGTACTAATAAAATTAATTAAAATCAAATATGTCATAAATGCGTGCTAACTTAAGCAGAACTTACATCTTTTTTTTTTTTTTTTATTTTAACTTAAAAAGCAAATAAGTGTATTACATAACTTAGGTGATGTATTCATAATTTTATTTTACGTCTAAACAAGATTTTATACTTAATTTTGTAATAATATTTGTTTCTAAATAAGTGAAATTTGGTTACAACCAATTAACTTAAAGATATATATATATATATACTAAATTATTTTGCTACACCAAGAATGAAAGATAAAAAATAATGATCTCTCTAGCAGGAACCACAGGCACTTGGTCAAAGGAAAGCTCGTTTCTTCTAGGCATAGATGCACATCATGTTCTCAGAGATCTGGGTACTTTTAGTTCCAATTAAAATTGCTTTTCCTTAAAAAAATTTAAGAGACCTTATTGACATTTAGCTGTTTTTAAGGGAACAACCTCACAGTTCCTAAAGGAACACAATTATTAGCATAATTATATGGCACCGGGAGTATTTAAGTGAACTACATATCGTTCAACCAGACCCCACTGTGAAACACCCTCATAAGTTTTAGCTGAAGATAATCCAGAATTAGTAGCTAATGGTAGAACTACGAAGTAGTAATATGGATAAATGAACAAAAGAATAATAATTAAATAGGAAAATACACTTCAGTAGAGTGAAACTTATTAGATATGCTGAATGGTCCTTCACTATTGCAAAATAAATAGCTGTAAATATTAAGATCAGAGATGCTAATCCACCTCTCCATTAGAAAGTGTATATATCTCCATAATTAAGTAAATATTAATTATTTTATATTTTCATTTTACTTAAAATTCTTCATAAATAATAGCTTGTTTATAATACACAAAAATTTAAAATATAGAAGTTCTATTTAGAAAATACTGATTACTTTTTCATTTGTTCTTTTTTACTGTGACATCTCCTCCCAGAAATGTGACAATGCAACAAAAAATTGGAGTCAAAAAGTTCTGCATTTTTTAGAAAATTTAATTTGCGTCTATATTCTCACAAAAAGTTTAAAAAAACAATTCATACAATTACAAAATCAACACAAAAGACAAAAAGGACATGTAAAATGAAAATATCAATCAAAATTACTTCAATATGCAATCAGTTTTTTTCTTAAAAATATATATATTCTTAAAAATATCACATCTAGGTTTCAAATTTAATTTCATGAACTATCTCATCAGATATTTCTGTATTTCTTACAATAGAATAAGTACGAATAATAGTCTAGGTTTATACTATAACAGAAATAAATAAAAATAATAATAAATGAATAAATAATAATAAATAGGAATAACAATAGTCTAGGTTTAAGATTCAATTTCATAAGCTACCTCATTAAATATTTTCATACCTCTTGCAATACGGTAATAAGGCAATAAAGAACAGTATTATCAAGAAGACATTAAAAAATATAAAAACTACATTTCTATAACAAAATAATAATAATAATACCCACCTTCTTTATTTATAATAAGAACTGAGCCTTTAACAAAAGGATGTTCTAACAGATGTGGCCATGTAAGTCGTCTCAATGGATCTTTTTCAAGTAATCCTTGTAAAAAACTGAGGCAAGCTGGAGATACAAAATCAGGCCACTTTACTGCCTCATATCTTAATAACTGAACTAGATGTAGTATTGAAGTAGTTGTAAATGGTGGTGTACCAACCAGCATTTCATAAAATATACAGCCCAAGGACCTTAAAAATAAAAAAAATAAAGTTGTTAGAATTATAGTCATTATCAAGCTGTTATTATACCTACACATTTAGAAAACGGAGAACTGCTCACGTGCATGCATGAGTGTGGAAACATCTTCAGTATAAATTGAAAGAAAGGGTGAATCAGTACTGCTCAAACATATGTTTAAAATAAGGAATATTCTATTTTATTTTTAAAAACATTTAGAGTGTTCTATGAAAAAGATTAATGCTTTTATGTTAACAAAAGCTGAGAAAATATATACATAATTGCTTGCTCATGGTAAACTTGAGATGCAACACGCTGTGCATCAATTAATGTGACTGGGCACATTACAAGTTCATAGGAAAAGAATCAAGAGATCAGTAGAACCTTGAAACATCTCTAAAAAAGACTTGGGTAGGATAATGATTTTCACTAGAAAATAAAATAACTCTATGTAAATTTTAACTACAAAATTACGGACAAATATTTATTGCTTGCCCATAGATAATCATTAATGAATAAACAATGATGAAGGAGCTGAAATACAACTGATATTACCAACATAAAACCACAGAAAATGACTGACATAAAGTTTGCTTATTCAAAAATATTTTAATTGGTAAAAAAACATGAATAAACTTACATAACCACTAGCAATACAGAGTATGTAGAAGGGTGCTTACTTAATGAGAATACAAAATAAATTAGCCAGAAAGGTTTTAAATCTGTAAAAAAAAGTATATATATTAGTATATTTACTCGGTAAATAAAAGTATATATCTTTATTTAGTATGCTTGTAAAAAAAGTTACTTTAAAATAACTAAACTAAAGTAACTAAACTTTATAAACAACGGGGGTGAATAAAATTTAAATGGTAATTTTGCTACTCTTTGTAACAATCAGTTTCGAGCAGGATGGCGGTGTGGGGGGATAATGTTCAATATGTTAAGAGAGGGGAAACTTGATTAGGTCCTCTGTTCTGTTCTGTTATCAGTATAGCATGAGTGAGCAAGAGGTTCCATCATCTGTTGCAAAAGATATAATCATAAAGTTTTTAACTAATGAAGATGTTAAACCTGCGGAAATTGTAACTCATTTAAAGGTACAATTTGAGGATGCTACATCATCCCAGAACTAAGAGTATACATGAGCCAGATAATTTTAAGGATGGGGAAGAAAGCAAAGAAAACGTAAGTTATGATCAATGCCGAAGGTAAAGTCTCATAGCTGACAACATTCATGCCATTTGAGAGCTTATTGAAGGTGATCGCCAGTTCACTGTTGAAGATATTGCATCAGGAATGGGTATCAGCTATAGGAATGCTCAATCCATTATTACTGATCATCTTGGTTTTAGAAAAATTAGTGCTCAATGGGTTACGAGGTTGTTGAACAAAAATCGAAAACAGGTCAGGTTGGAGATCTGCGAGAGATTTCTGAATTGATATTGGCAAGGAGACAATATTTTGGGGTGCATCATCACATGTGATGAGACAAAAGTCAATCAATACAATCTGGAGTCAAAGATGGCAAGTAAGGAGGTGAAGGAAGGATGAGAGCTGCCAGTGAAAACCAAAACTCGTTGATTTTTTTTTACTCAAGAGGAGTTTTACTCATAGATTTTCTACACTATGAAGGTGAATGCAGCTTACTATTGCCAGCTGCTACAGTCAACAAAAGCTGCCTATCGAAACAAAAGATGGGATATGCCCATCCGAGATGTCATCCTACCCCATGACAACACCAGGCAGCACTCTGCAATTTTGACAAAGGATAAAATGGAAAAATGCACTGGAAAACCCTCGAAACCCTCCCTACTGTCCCGATTTATCTCCCTGTGATTGTTCTTTGTTTACAAGCCTGAAAGACTCACTTGGAGGGGGAAATGATTAACAAATAATGAAAATATAAAGGAGCACATGTGCGATTGGTTGACAACTCGTCCTTAAACTTTTTATACAAGGAACTTTCAGGCTTCCAAATCACTGACAAAAGTGTGTAGATCATGTAGCAGACTATATAGAGAAATGATGAAGGTATGAATTTGTATATTATTCATCATTAAATCAATTAATTACCATTTATATTTGATTCATCCTCATACAAAAAAACAGAAGAAAAAACTTAAGAAAGAAGAATACAGAACTCACCATAAATCTGCATTATGATCATACGGACTTTCTTCAATAAGTTCAGGTGCCATGTACAAAGGTGTGCCTTTTATTGATGTTAAAACATGAGTTCCAGTGCTCATGCTTCTAGCAAATCCAAAATCACACAATTTTGCAACACCTTTTTCATCCAAAAGAACGTTTTGTGGCTTAAGATCTCTAAAAATAATAATAATAATTGAAATGAAAAATTAGATACAATGAAAAAAAATATAGATTATATGAAATAACTATTCATAAAAAAGTATATACAGAGAAGTTTAAAAAAGTAATTAATGTGGCAGCTACATATAAATAATAATGATGTTCCTATTTCTAGCATAGTTGGATTTTATTATTTTCTCTGTGGGCTGAAAATTAAAAATGGTATAACATAACTACAATGAAGGTTTATAAGCAGTGTTTGATAAGATTTACAGGAATTTATCATTTACTTAAAAAACCCATATAATTTATTACCATTTTATGATTAGAGTTTTTCATGAAATAGGACTTGACAGCTACATTTTTTTTTCTATTACAGATAGATAATTTATATATTAATATTTATAATTATTTTATATGTAAATTTTTTATTAAGAAAATGAACCTAGGCATCTCAGAATTAATGTATAATTTGTATTCTTTCTAAAAAGCTTTAAGTATATTTTTCAACATTTTCTATTTAATATATATATATATAATTACATATATGTATGTATATAGTAATTAGCAACAAATTACATACACAGATAATAAAAATCTAGAACAGTGAGTATAATGATTAACTTTTGCTATACATTTACCTGTACTTTTATAGATTACATTTATATTAATTGATGTTTTTAATGTTTATCCCTAACTTTACAATTTCATTTTATTTGTCTATTTTAATTACAATTTATCACGTTATTACAAGACTGCCAATTCTTAACATCAAAATTTCTTTTGATTAATATTTAATTATTCGTTAATATGCAATTGATTTTATTTTGATTAATACATAATACTAATAATATACTTTTTAAATATTAATATGTATGAAAGATGTTATTCTAAGATCATATCTTAATTAGTAAAAATAAAAACAATTTATATGATTAACTGCAATAAAATCTTACAATATCCTTTAAGTTTAGGAGAAACTTAGCGATTAAAAAATACATATCATGATTTTTTAATATTTGGTAAAGGATGAAAAATATATATATCTAATAAAATTTAAAAGTATTATATTGTCTTTACAATATAAAATGTATAATGGTTAAATAAAATATTTTTAATGTCATTTTCTTTGATTTAATAATACAGTAAACGTTTAATTTACTTAATACCACAAAAACGCACAATATTCTCAATAGATTATCTAACTTATATGCTACATTTGTAAATATGAAATTTATTTAATTATTATGAATATTCTGTGAATGTTACTGTAATCAGAAATGTATTGATAAGATAAAAAATTCAGTCTTAATCTTCTTATTAGTGTACCCTATTTTTTTATTACTTTTTTCATTATTCCTTCTTGGTTGTCCCTCCAAATTTCATACGATATTTATTTACTAGTTGGTATTACAATCCTCAAAAGATCCTGGCTTCACACTACTTTCTTCCATATATAACAATTTTCAGTATCCTCCATTTCACACCATTCTCCACACCACTTCCTCCATAGTCTTTCTTTCCTTCTTCTCCCAACCAATTTTCTAATAAAAATTTTTCCTGATTACATAATTTTCAGGTATTCTTCAAACATTATTCAGCCTTGCTTTATTTGTAAAACAGTTGTTCTCTCAACAGCTCTCGCAACAGTTGTTCCAAATCTGTATTTGTTTTTATCCTCTATTCATTTCAATTTTTTACTGGATTAAATAAATTGGTGAAAATTTTCCTCTTTAATATGTACAGGTAATTTTTTGCATCATCAACTTCCATCATTGATGTTTCTAACTTTTATCTTCAATATTTTATTTTAGTTTTATATTAGTTAAAATAAATTGGGAGTTTTTACTTGATCAGAAATGTTCTTTCTAAATTATATGAATTTATGTCAGATACCTTTATATATAATATACATTCTTTTTGATGAAATCTCTCCATGCCGGTACTGGAGCTTGTTTTTAATAACATTCTTATTTTATATCTACTAAAATGTGGTACTAGTGTGTTTTTAAAGTATGGTCTGTTTTGAATTTGCTGCCTTTACAAATAATGTAAGCAGCAGATGACATCTATGTAGTTCAGTTATTTAAATCAATTGTCAGGTGTTAGCAATAACACATTTGTCATTTGTTTATTTATTCATTTATTTAGAATGAGAGGTATAGTTCATAATCCCTTCATGTGTGAAGTATGAGAAGAGTCCAATTTTTTATGGAAAGAAATAATTCTGCAGCTGAAATTTACAGCCAAATTTATATTGTTTACATGCCAAATATTAGAATATTTGGCCCTTAAAAAAATTCAAAAGCCAAAATATGAACCTAATAGAGGCCATAACACAGCTATGAAGGATCCTTCACATATGTGAGACCCCAGCCTAACTGATCTTAAAAAGTAATTTTCCAAATTCATAATGTAAATGTATTTTAATGCATAATTGAGTCAATTTATTATTACAAAATAGCATTTTGATTACCATTACTAAGAACTAGATTGAAATCACAGTTGGTTTGTCACTTTTAATCACCTACAAAGTTTATTTTTTATTATTAATAAAAGGAAGAATAACTTAAACTGAGTAGGGTAGAGTGTAGTTATCAATAATAATAAATAATTTTATATCAGAAGATTGAAAAATAATTCTTTATTATTCAAATCTTTTACTTAATTTTAAGAATTTAACCTCATAAGCAAGAAAATAATATAAACACTTCAATTCAATGTAAAGATATAATAAAAGCTAACAAACTAATATCATCTAAAAAGATCATTCTTAGAAAAAAAAAATCAGGATAATATATATAAAAGATAAATAACAAATAAAACATAAAAGAATGAAAAATTCAGACCAGGATGTGAATAATCTAAGAAGATAACATATAATTATTAATGAACTTTATAATAATATACAAACCTATGTAAAACTCTATGTGAATGTAAATAATATAATGCAGAAATCAAATCGCAAACAATTTTTTTAGCATGCTCTTCTTCTAAATAACCTTCCTTCCCAAGAATTTCATACAGCTCTCTATTTGCAAATTCTGTCACTACAACAATCTAAAATAACAAAACAAGATTATAAAATAGTGGATAGTATTCATAAATTTTGATGCAAGATTAACGTTTTTTAATAATTATATGAACACATTTAAAACCATTTTTATGAATACAATCTGGGAATTGATATCTTGAATATACTGTTGTGCATTTTGTGGAGAGATTTGCGTACATATCTTTGCATAGTAAACTATTACAAAAACTGAAAACTATATGCAACTGTTCTGTAGAGTGCTCTAGAAGTTACGCAGATAATAATAACTTGCTTAAAGACTACGAACAATCTTCAGCTGCATTCTTCATTAATAATTAACTGCTAGTTTTGGAGTACTAAGAAAATGAAATTTACAAAAAATAGTGAATGAGAAATCAGATAAGGTCTTGTCCAGTCAGTCCCTCCACAAACTACTGGTTTCAAGAAACAACTGTCAAAATCTGCTTAAGAATGTTCACATCCTTCATTTTTTTTTCATTTTTAAGTAAACAATCAGAAAGTTTATCATCAACTGAGAAACATGACATAGAGTTCAAAATTATTTTAGACTGAAAATATTTAATAAAATTTCAATGAAAAGCATAAATAATAAATAAAACATAGCACACCAAAAAACATAGTATTTTAATTTATAATAAAAAAATAAGCAAATAAATTCAAGTATAATCGTACAGAATAATGCAAATCCACATGTGAAATTAATATGCCAAGAGATTAAATTGTGATAATTATGATGTTTGAGGAGAAACACCTTTTGCACGTGTCAAGCCTAGATACACAAGACTAGATCACCAACTTCTAGCAGTGGGAGAGCAACAGAATGAAAAAAGTAAATAAAATAAGCTTATGTAAGAATTTACTGGCAGTCAAGATAGTGATGTACCTGACAACTTCCTAGACTGCAATATTCTACCTGAACAATCTGATCTAACTGCAAAGTTCTATTCAAGGATTTAAAATTCTTGAGAATGATGAATTTCCAAAATTTATCACTTTATAATGAAACTAAATGTTGATATCTTCTCATATGCAAGAAAAACAATTACAAAAAAATGAATGTTAATAATGTACCAAAAAATCTTTTACAGTGAATCTGTGCATGGCTTGGCCATTTCTCCTTATCTAAATCAAAACGGTATAAATATACATTTACTGTCATAACTCTTCATCAGTGGTAGTATTTCTACCTATCATTTAAATCATTTTGGATTTAAATCCCCTACGGATTAGCATTTTTCAATTAATTTCTCAGCATTAATAAAAAAAAAAAAAGAAAAAAGAAAGGTATCTAATTGAGTCCACCTGATAATTATTGAAGTGAATAAATAGACAACCAAAATAACACATATTAAATTAAAAAAGATAAATAAAATTTATTATACATACATCAGTTTCTGTTTCAAATGAATCAATCATTTTTATTATATTAGGATGAACAAGATGACGCTGAATCTCACATTCACTACAAAGACTTGCCAATTCTTTTTTTGATCTACCACACTGGAAACATAAAATTAGCTAATTAATATTATATGGTAGGAAATATATATATATATACACACATATACATACTTTTATAAATAATTATATTTAAGACTTTATTAATAGTACATAGTTCCACAATGAAAACATAGACTCTTTTGGGAAGACCAAATATGTATGTTCCACTGCCAACTGCAAAAGCACAACCAACAGAATTCTCAAGTTTACAGCTGTCTGTATAAACATCAGGAGTCATGCTATTTACAATATTATAAAACTTTTCTTGTAAGATAACTGGTTTCTTGTACTTTTTTGATATCGACAAAGACTAGAGCAATAATTTACGATAAGGCCGTCAATGGGATAATAACATTGAATAACCATAAAAACTCGATATAATTGTTCATTTAGAGAAAGGAAATGACGTGAGCTCTTATGCCTGGCAGAGTGATAAATCTCAGCCTTTCCGGATATCAATTAACATGCTGGTTGCAGAACACCATTTAATTAATTTAAGATTTGGTGCACTTTAACATACATATGAGCAGATCATGTGACTTCATTTTATACAACAGAGATATTGACGTAGATACTGATGTAGACTTACCATGGGGCTTGAACAAAATGCACTAGTAGCAAAATGAACAAGTGAATGATGGACTACATCAACCTTTCTAAGAATGGTAGTACATGCAATCGAATAAGCCACGAAACTATAGTCCAAATGGGAACAACCTACCAGCAATGTAAACTGGAAAATCATCTACAAAAAACAAAGTCATATTAGGTTTTCACACGCAGTTCATTAAACTAATTAAGGTTATGGCAAACAAGGTAACACCAGGCTACTTCCCTGTGGTATTCCACTTTCTAGTGTGAAACTTTCAGATAAGGTTGTTTTAACTCACGTGCAAAAGGACCAACTACTGAGGAACCCTCTGATAAACACAAGAAGATTCCTTTTTAAACCCATTCATGCAGTGTATTTGGGATTCCTCTCCTCCAAGCTTGGAGATAGATCTCCAAGGCTGAGATCTATCACTCTGCCAGGCATAAGAGCTCATGTCATTTTTTATCTCCAAATGTACAATTAACTATCCAATAACAATCAAAAAAATAAAATAATAATATGAATGAATGTTAAAAGAACAAAGCATCCAATGCCATTGGTGGTACAACTTAACTGATCATGATACCAATTTTAAAAGACCACCACAATACAATACATTAACAAGTTTTTTAAATAGTAAAATAAAAATTAATTATGCAAAACTAGACTCATTAGACAAGTAAACTGCAACTTCAACTTGTATCATAATTGTATTTCAATTTGTTTTCATATGTTAACTAAACTTCAACAACAATACTACTGGTTTTAGTAATGGATTTAACTATACACAATATTTATTTTTAATTTCCATATTTTGTACTCAATTATAAAATCTCATCACCAGATTCTGACTCACTGTCTAGTGTTTAACCAATTTTGTTTCACTTAGTTTACATTTCTTTAGATTCAAAACCAAATAAACAAACATCTCATAAACAATTTATCGCAATAATTTATTTTCTAGTCATCAGATAAATTAATCGTAAAAGATTAGAAACTTTCATTAAGTTTTTGTAAACCTTGTTCACTAGTCAAAATGACAAAACTTTGAACTATTAAAAATTATAAAAATAAAATGAAATGAAACAGATTTTTTTCAGCATTAGCTTACAATTGAAAACACACAGGTAAAACATTATGCTGGCTTTCCTATGTTGACATATACCTGTATAAAGAAAACATAAGACAATATTATACATTTCTCATAACCATTAACAAATTACACTCAAATTTACAATTTACTCCACAATATGAACATAAATCACTTACCTTTCTTGATATCACCACATTCAGAACAGATAGCAAGCATAATAAGTAATTACAAGAATTATAATATATGAAAACAAATTTACATTGCCCCACATCTATCCTACATAACACAAACATGCATATATCTTATGGAAGTTCATGATATACACACCTTGCCAGCCAATCGCTAAACTGAAGAACTCTACTAATAACATGACAGAGATGACATAATAGATATCCAACCACACTTACAGACATGTGCTTCATAAAATAAAATTTAAAAAACACATTTATTTTCTGAAAATTTAGCTATACTAAACTGTAACATTTTTTTTTTTTTTTAGGAAAGGTTAATGTTACTTTTTAAGATAAGTGCCACTGACTTAACAGAACTGCTAATTGGTTCTAACAGATCTTTTGAAAGGACAAGAACAATTAACTTACAAGTAAATCATTAATAACTTCTATTAAATTGAAACTTCTACTTTTAGCCAGAAGAAAACGACTGATGTGACAAAAATATGTGATCATCTAAGGTACATAATACTTTTATACCAGCTCAAGACTAAATAATACACCAACAGCCAGGAAAAGAGGTGGGAAAGGAAACATTTAATAAAATTTACATTGAAAAAAAAAATTTCAATGTTAGGATGTTATTTAAAAAAACCTTAAATTCATGCACAGAAACTATTGAAACTGAAATTACGTTATTAAATTTCATACTATCTTCTACAATTTTTAATTATAAAGGACAAGATTGGGTTTTTTGTATGAAGATTAATTAATGCAGCATTGTATTGCGTTTTTTATAGTATCTTCTATTTAAATTTTACTATCTGTACAACGCATCCTAAAAAAAGAATGTTCTTGACTGGAATATACTACTTTTCTGTGCAAACTAGAAGGTTAGGATCCTTAGAGGGAACACCAGTCTAGATGTTTATGAGATTAAAAAATCTTAGAAACGTATTTCTAAGATATTCTTTTTTATGAATTTATGACAATCACTTTAAAAGAAAGTACTTTCATCTATGCAATATTTAAATCACAACATGTAAACAAAATGAACTTGAAAGATTTATCAACATTACCTTGAACAATTTTTAAAGGTAAACATTCAAATAACCTACCTTTCTGATTATTTTTAACGCAACTACTTCATTTGATTCAATTACGCGCCCTTTATATACTCTACCGAAAGAACCTTCCCCAACCAAACCAAGCATTTCATATTTATCCATAGCTTATTTATGGAAAAATACAACTTTCACAGAAAAGAAATAACGCCTAAAAGACCCGCTCTACAGACAGGTTATGATAGCGAACGTGTACGAACTACAAATTATCGATATGACATTCATCGATATATCTTACTGAACCGGCAAATATTCATCAATCTTAAAATGAGTGTGTACTAGATGCAAAGTGTTCTAACTGGAGTGTTTTTAAGCACTGTTGACACTGACAATTAAAACATTCTTTTTGGGGATCAATTCTTTCGATTCGATTCTCAGAAAGGATTCGTAAAAAAGAATCGTTCGTCCGATTCAGTGATTCTTTTCCTTGCCCCCCACAACCAGTACTGTACTCTGTACTGTAATGCGCATGCCCTCTTTCTCTTCTTCGCACGATTCTTTTTCTCGCTCCCACTACCAGTATTGTAAACTCAATGCGCATTCTGTCTTTCTCTTGTTAACTCGTGTTTAATGATCATCTCTCTTCGTAACGTTCGATTCAACTTACGTACTGTCTTCGTACTGCATACGTACTGTCTTCGATTCTTCCCTTTTCAACTATTATTCGACTCCTTCAGTAAACATTTGATTCCTTTTCATTTCAATACGATGTTTAGAAACTTAGCAATTCTAATGTGCGTGCTGTATTCTCTTAATCTATTCAACAACGATTCTTCTTAATGAAAACGATTCTCCGTCTTTTATTCGATTCCTTAATGAAAACAAATTTATTCCAACAAACCTCACCGCTAAAAAGAGAAGGGAAAATTTAAACTGTTACACTCACATTCTATTTGACATCATTAATTATTCTTTATTATTTTAATTTCATTCAGACGGGAAGCTATGTTGTTTAATTATTGTCGTTCTTTTAGCATGTACTGTCATGCACAAGATATATTTTATAATTATTCTTAGTACGCGGATAAAAGACGACAGTCGATTCTGTTTTCCTAGTATATAATTTTTGCATGTTCGATTTAATGTTGTTTTTATTTCGTTTACTTTTTCTTATTTGGGGCTATACAATTTTAAGATTTTTTTACTTCACCTTAACTGAAGTCGATTTTTCTTAATGATTTATTGATATTCTATTTTTATAATAATTAGTTTTTATACAAGTGGATATTTTATAAAAGAATATATTTTTTTTAAATTAAAAACATGAGCTGCAGGAAAAGAAGTCACATCTGGATTTGCTTTTCTGAAGCAAGCCCTGGAAAAGTCTTGTGTAATCTTTGGTAGTTAATTTGATAGAAGTTTTACTTATTGTTATAAAATGCTACACACCCTATTTCGCAACTATTCCAGGTAATTTTGCCACTCTGTAATTTTCCACAACCCTCCTTCATCTGTTCCCACGCTTTCACTATATTGCGCGTGTTACGAGCTTTCCTTTTTCTTTCTTTTGTTTATGTTTTCAGTCGACCCTCAACTTTATAGCGAAGAGGACGTTCTTCGTCGACTCCTGGGTACTCCAGTGTTCGTTCCTTCGCGCTCTATTAATTTCTCTCAGTCGGCTCTCACTTATGCTGCGATTAGGACGTTCTTCGTCGACTCGTGGGTTCGCCAGTTTTTTAGTCCTTCGCGCTCCATTAATACTTCTCTCAGGCGACACTCAACACCGTGGGCAACCTGACCACAAGCCTTCCAGCTCCAGCGTTCGACCGTTTTATATTTTATTCGATCACATGCTAACATTTTGA
>JAAAKQ030102419.1:0-32799 GCA_010016005.3 Zanna intricata
ACTAAGGAATGATTCCTGAAAGAGGGCAGCAGCTCTTTCAGTAGTTGCTAAGGGCGAAGGTTAGGAGGACTTAAACGGTCATAGCAACATCACTCAATCTTTTGAGTACTGCGCAGTTGAAAGGAATGGAAAACTATAGCTGTATTTTTTCTAAGAAAATTTGGCTCTCTGCATTTTCAAAAACAAAGATGAGGCGCCTTCTTTGGTTAAAAAATTCAGGAGGTTAACTAGTCCTCTATTTGGATCTCCGGGTGGGGACTACTAAGGAAGGGGGTCATCAGAAAATTAAGAAATCTATACGGAGATTATGATAATTTTTTATTTTATATTGTCAACGTTTATTTTACAGAAGTTATAAGGGAAAAATACAATTTGTTGAGTCTTGGAGTGTGTGTGTGTGTGTGCACGCGCGCGTTTGTGCACGTGCATGCATGCATGCGTGTGTGTCTGTTTATGCGTAGTGGGGGCTGCTGTGTGCGGGTTATGTTCGTTGTTCAGTTGGTGTTGAGACGTTGTTTGGTGAATGTGTATTTTCATTCGGTAGTGACCAATTTATAACTTCAAAATAAAAAATTTTGTGTGCTACCAGCGAGTTATGTTTTTGTGCAAACCCTAACATAATTTATGGTCCTCCGGGCCGGATATATAAGGGTCCTCCAATGTGCAAAACATTCGGGGCCCAAACAACCACATTTGGCCTCGGAAAGCCATATGCTTCTAGGGTAGGTCCCGAAATCGCCACCGATGCCTTCCCAAGAGGAAGTGCGTCTCCTAGTACGAAAACAAAGGGATTTCTGCCCACTCTGGGCGGAAACGGAGGCGTCGCGGATGATAAGCTAACTAGCATATCAAACCGCTGGGTCCCAACCATACAAAACCCTCCCAGGGATCGGAACGCAATCCACACTTCCAAAACGAATTACAGCCATTTTATTTATGTATACCCGTCATTTCAGTAGAATCACGCAGCAGCAAAGGGCGCAAGCCCATATACTGCGAAAAGTAGGAGGGTATCTCACCCTCCGACATCCTTGCGTTCCATTCCGTTCCAAAACATTAATAGTACTATGAAATTCAACCAGTTGTACCTACTGTGTGTAATAGTATGCACTCGGTCGACATTGTTGGAATGTGTTGCTACCCGAGGATTATATTTGCCAGACATTTTTGCCAAACCTATTCGTCAACTTCAGGCTGATAAGTTAAGTAAATCTATTACTGTTAATTCTGTCGTGAGCTACTTTCGTTCGCCAATAAAATAAACCAATTACATTTTTCGCTTACACATCCTAATCTTTCCTTGGTTACAATCTTGACATTTTTTATTTCAAGTTATCTATGTATTATTTAACCTGACAATATTAAGACAATTCCTGTTCCATCTTAATTAGTTATTTTTTTATTTTTGCCATTGTCTTTGCCTCTAAATTAATTATTCCAGAGTTAGAACTTGCATTCATCATTTTATCAGTTGTACTAGGGACAATATTAAACAATTATTAGTGTTAGGCATCAATGTGGGTACTGTAATTAAGTAAATCATAAAATTTCGAATTCAGAAGAACTGAACAAGTTAAAAAACAACGTAGCATAATTAAAGGCCGCCCCACGCGATTTAAAACTTATGTTGACATAAAGGCTAACCGTGGTGAACTAAGCCAATTAAGGTCACGTTTAATGAAATTTGAAGAATGCTGGTCCGAATTCGATTCTGTCCAGACTCAAATCAATTATTAGACGATAGTATTTCTGCTACAGACTCTGAACGGGAAGATTTTGAAGCTACATATTTTTAATTAGTGGAACATGCACGAAAATTTATTGAAATAAATTCCAGCGTGACAAGAAGAAACTACATTACTTAATGAAAGCATTCAACAAAATCAGTTAGGCCCATCTATTAAATTACCCACTATTAACCTGCCTACTTACAGTGTACATTACGAAGATTGGTTGTCTCATTATGATACATTTAATTCTTTTATTCATGTGATTGAATGTCTCACTAACATTCAAAAGTTTCATTAACTAAAATCCACACTAAAGAGGGAAGCTTCACAAATCCTTCAATATTTAGAGAGTTCTGAGGGCAATTGAGCAATAGCATGGGGCTTACTTAAAGAGAGACATGAAAGCAATTTGTATTTACCGCTGACGTTGGGGAAATGTATAGGCAGATTAAAATGCATGAATCTGATATAAATTTGCAAAGAATCGTGTGGCGATGCTCTCCAGAAGATACTCTTCAAACCTACTGTTTAACTATTGTTACGTATGGAACGGCGGCAGCTCCGTTTCTTGCTTACTTCCATAGCAAGTTGCTAACAAACTTGTTATTCTTAATAAGAAAATTTCTTGCTAAGAAATTTTCTTATGAATAAGTCTAATGAAGAAAAGATTTACGCTTAGTTATTGCAAAACAACATCACATGGCACTTCATACCACTACAATCTCCGCATTTTGGAGGCTTGTGGGAGGCATTAGTGAAATCATAATAATACCATCTGACAAGAATAGTTGGCAATAAAGTACTCACATCTGAGGAGATGTCTTTGGTGTTAACATTAATAGAGGCTTGCCTAAATTCCAGACCATTGACTCAACAATTCAGTCATCCTTCCGATTTATCCCCACTCACTCCTGGACATTTCCTTGTTGGTGGCGAAATCACTACGCCGATAGAAGCAGATGTGCTAGACATTTGTATAAACCAGCTTTCACGATGGCAACTTGTGCAGCAGAACTTTCAACTCTTTTGTAAACGATGGTCCAGAGAATATCTCAGTAGTCTGCAGCAGCGTGGAAACTGGACCAAACCACATTAAATTCTACAACCTGGTGATTTAGTCCTCATCAAAGAAGAAAACTTACCACCTTAAGAATGGTGTATGGCAAGAATTCTCACCCTACATCCTGATTCAGACGGATTCGTAAGAGTTGTATCAGTCAAGACAGTTACTGGAATACTTAAAAGAGCTCCATAAAGTTTGTCCTCTTGCAAAAAATGACTTAAAATGCGAATTTGACTCTATAATATCGTGTTTATTATGATTACCTGTATAATACCATTTACTGTTAATGTCCAATCTCAGTGTGCGTTTTGTATTCAAGTTTTATTGTGACCTAATGTTCTTTCAGACTTTGTGGTTTGTTATTATTTAATTGTTCACTTTGTTGTGTTTTCTCTTAGCGTAAGTTTTTGTGTGTATGTAACTTTTGTAGGGGTTACCAAGGTGGGGGGCATATTGAGTCTTGGAGTGTGATTGAATGAGTGATTAAAGAGCTAGAAAATAAAAATATATAATTTCGTACATAATTCAACAGTTCATAAGATAGAATACATATTTTTATTAATAATACGATCAAATGCATGCCTTTAATTGCTTTGGGTTCCAGTAACATAACAATTGGGAACGAGATGTAAGTTTTGGTACAGTGTACTGATCAGATGGTAAGAAACTTTCAAACGAGGATTTTGTGTGGTTTATAATGAAGAAAAATCGTTTTATAGGATGGATTGTATCTCTCATTATTGTCTATGAATGTCAAATAATACGAATCCAGAGGTGGTTTCTCTTGTTTCACACAATTTATGTGAAATTATGATTAATTTTTATGTAGGTAATTATGATGTCAACACAACATAGCCTTAAGAAAGAAGATCCTTAAATAGTCTCCTCAGAATTTTTGAGTAATCTCATTTCCGGCTGGCACGCCTACAAAGAAATTCCTTTTTTGTTCATAGATGTCTGTTTCAATCTTAAATTTGGTTTAGAACCTTATTTTTCTGAAATTCAAAAAAAAATTTAACATCCGGGAATTATATTTCAGAATTATCTCAGTGAATTAAAGAATTCAATGTACTATTGCTGGTTGATGCGGAGAACGTAACTGACGATTTGAAGGAAGCATAATTTACGTATCTCCATTCTAGAAGTGTAACGAAGTAGATTCGTTTCTTTCATAACGGAAATCTAAAGGAAACTGGGGAAAGAATCATTTATCATGTTTATACATGATACCTTTTGCACGAAAAATTGAATCATATAAGGAAAGTAAAAGAGCTACCAGTGATCTTTTATCAAGGAGTGAAACAAAACCAACTTCATGCTATAATCATTAAAGATATCTTGGTTCCGACTGGAAATCCAATAGTTCTTGAAGATGTAAGCATACCATTTTGGTAAAGATTACCTACAGGAAAAAAGAAGCTTAAAATATATTTTCGAGATGCAGTATCTGTTAATATGAAGGTAGTGACATCATTCTGAAATGGACACAATATTAGAGCATCTTCGGAGGATTGGAACCGAGTAAGAAAGGATTGCTGCTGCTAGCGGGATATCAAGATAACAGGTTCAAAAGCTTTAAAAAGAAAAAAATTCTTCATAAATTAACATCGCCGTCATGTTCGTTCAGCTTAACGAAGAGGAAGTATAAAAAAAATTCAGACACGGGTAGGACGGTTTTGGTAAAGATTTTATCAAAAGAACATTTATCAGATTTTCCGCAAAAAAGAAGTAATTGCTTAGATTAAAATCTTATATCGTGAACATATGTAAAAATTTTGTCTTTTTCCTTAATCTAATAAAATTTAGGGTCATATTTTGTACACTACATTGGCGACAGTATGAAAATTTAGGTCTGAAATACTCTTAAAAAAAATAAAAAAATTTATATACAATATCAAAGTGTATTATTCATGAAAGCAAAATAAATTTCCAAGAAAGTTGAAAATATAATTTTAAAATACACGTGAGAATTCTGAGAATTGTTTATGTACTGGGATTGAATCAAGTATTCTCAGTTAAAACATAAACATTGCGATTATATATGTTATGAGAGGATCTAATGCGCTTGTTTGAGTAATTTCTACGTATTTTATCGTTAGACAGAAATTAAACGTAGTAACGGAGTATGATTAGCTGTTAACGGTGTTGTAGGCAGTTGAAAGTTTTTAAACGAATTTTCTTTTCACTGACTTCTCTTTTTCTTTTTAGTCATTATTCCAAGATTATAGTTACAATTTTTGTTTAATTACTATTCATCCCAATCCTATAAGAGCAATATCTGGAAAGAGATATCAAACATTTTTACGTTACGATTTTTACGGGTATAAAAGTAATTGTATAAGAACCGCAATAAATTTGATGGAGGTGGACGCAAAAGCTATTTTTTTTAATTGATTGTCGAATTAATGTGTATGGGAGTAGTAAAAAATAAAAAGAATATAGATATCGTGTTTTTCAAGATATATATGGATACCTACGGAAAATTTATAATTGTTTAAATTTGTATTTTATTATAGTATAATGTGAAAATGAATTAGCAGTAAAATATAATTTTGGAATTGTAATAACTTATTCACAGTTGTTTTCTTCTTTAGGAAAACTGCAACATGAATTGTGTTTCATTTTGTAATAAAACCTCTTAAATTACCGCCTTGATTCGCTTTTCTAACTCTCCGGTGTGCTGGCTCCTTCTTTTCCTTTAGATATCCTCATTTGAATTTTCTCTAGATATTCCTTAGTTATATCTTTACTTCTTAATAGGTTACTGAAAGAGTTACTATAATTAATGAAAGAGTTGTGTTATAATTTTTTAGTTTAAAATTGTATTCTGTCTGTATTAAGTCAATCGTCTGAAACTATATTTGAGAATATAACTTAAGTGGGTCTCTTTTATAATCCAAATTAGAGAAGAATCTTTATTATACTGTTAACTCGCGCGTGCGGGGTTTTAAGAGAATAAATATTTCGTAATTTAATGTTTGCAGGCTCCGCATCAGTGTGGGAACACGCGCATCCACAGAAGCTTTATCTCCTAATATTGAGCTATTTAGAAACGACTTACTGTTATTTAAAATTAAAAAATCATTTTAAAAAATTAATAAATAGTTAGATTTTTAGCAATAAAAAAATAAACTAGGCAAAATTTTGTGGCTAAAGAAAGCTATTAATAAATTATCGTTTCTATAACAGGGTTTTCAGATGTCATTAGAACAACTGTTTTTGTCTTTTAAATGAATTTTAAGTTGATTTTTAAGGGTTCCTCCCTGCAGTCTTATTTTTATATCAAAAAATTAACACAAATAAGTTAGGCCCAAAGACGGTGAGGATTCACGTATGATCTTTTCACAATATGCAAATCAACGTGGAGAATGAAACACCATCACAAACTCTAAGCACCAAATAAATAAAAAAGTTGTAGTCCACATCCCCAATCATATTTTGAGCTATGTAATATATTACGTGATGTGATAATATTACACTAATTTTAATGTGATGATATGTATAATTTGTGTTTGGTATATTTATCGAATACATATAACAATTTTCTAAGTGATGATTTTTAAAAATTACTTGAAATCAAAAGTGGTACTATACAGCCAATCAAATTTTGTGGTGTGTGATAAATACACAACTGAAAAAAATATTCTATGAAAAATGATATATAAACGAAAAAATTCTGCGTTTTACGATATTAAATTTGTTATTTGATTTTCCATATTGGCTGATAAATACGTATGACTTCCAAAGTAATACCTTAACTGTTACCCAACTTCTTAAACTTATTCGCTACTACGGAATTGCGTCGTTCTTAAAAAAAAAAGCAGAAAAATAAATTTCTCATCAGGGACTCATCAAAATTATGCAACTAATGCTGGGATTAAGACAATATTGTTAACTAATCTAAACAAGTAAATAGAAATTATTTTGAGAGATCGCATTTTACTTTGGTATCGAAGAATATTTGAATAGATGATTAACAAATTATTTTTTAGGGTTATACTGGATTCTTCACAAGGGATTCTAGACAAATTTAATAACATGAATCTTCTAGGTGAGACGTATGAAGCCATGTACATTATTTACTGTATATTAAGGTATTTATAAAACTTTTGTTTCCGCCACTGTTACTATTAAAGTGGCTTTTATATGAACAAAATTCTCGATTGCATTTATAAGCTATCATATCGCATATTTTGGAAGCTATCATTATGTTATTTTTTGTAAGATTATAATTTTTTTTCGGAACATATTAAAGAATTAAATAATAAAAGGCAATAAAGCAGATTTATAACATCAGTTTTCCTTGACAGAGTAGAAATAAATATTTCTGTCACGTTCTGTACCACGTATTATTTTGTTCTGATATGAATAAAATATTTATTTTTTAACGTACGAAGAAAGTAACAGTGATTGACCTCTTTTGTGGTCTTTTACAAATATCAAAGAAAAAATAAAAATAAAGATAGAACTATTTGTCTAAAACTACAAATTTAAATATTCTTATCTGTTGACAATTTCTGATATTTGCATCAGTGTCTTCAGTCAGTGAGTAAAACAGAAAAATCAGGAAAACTAAACTAAAGTGATCAAGTAGTTTAAAAAGAAATTGATGGGATATTAGATATTTGTAGTAATAATTGAAAAAATAATCTAATCTTTGACCTGTTGTTAGAATTATTGTCTTTCAGGTGCTGTTATGTAGCAGTTCTATGACGTTGCAGTATTCTCGTTTAAATCACGTTTTTTATTTTCATTTTTATACCTTTCTTATTTATTTCTGTCACTACATAACTACTGTGGGTTGCAACATTTCAGCTCACAAAGTCTGAATTGATTCAGTAAACAGAAATAAATATGTATTTATGTGAAGTCAGCGAACGGATCTCACACCTACTTCATATTACAGTTAAGTCGCATGATTATTTCAAAACAAGACTGATATCCGATAACAAAGAAATGAAGCTCACACGAATAACCTATTTTCATGAATGTGCAATCCATTAATCTTTGATTGGTTTGGAATCCTCTAGCACTCTAAAATAGGATATTCTAAAATTTATAGACCCGATGGAAGGCATGGCAGTTATTTGCGATCTGACAGCTGGATAAAGTAATTTTTGATTTAAGTAGTGTTGTAAACTATTACATACAGAATAATTAAACGCATTGCAACTGAAATCCTACATATCGTTCAAGAATTTGCGAAACTTTAAGTAAGTTTTGTTTTAAATTTTACCTGCTTGCCGATGATAAAAAAAAAAATGTCATCACAAATAAGCTTTCTGAAGAACAACACATATTATTATTACTATTTTCTGCCTCGCGTGCGGTCCTAATCTGTATTGATGGGCTATGCCAAGTCAGTACAAATCCTATTATGATTCTGCATTAAAGAAAGATATAACAATGTTGCATGTTTTGAGTATGACTGTTTTGTAAAATTTCCCACTGTATTTGTTTACTGAATCCTAACTGTACTGAAGTGCTTTAAAATTACTTGTTGTACTACTTTCGACAAGTAATTATGTACCTTTTTTACAAGTATTTTTTTTCCCGTTAAATTTTGAATTTAAAACTGAAATTTTTCTCAATCCTCTCAAAATTTATAATCATGATTGGAACGTAGTTTTGAAAATAACTCGGCATCTCATTTTATATGTAGTTGTTTAGTTTTTTTAAAATTTTTTCTAAGGAAACAAGTAAAATGGGAATTAAGTAATGTAAAATTGGGTTCCGGCACCTAACTTTGTTTTGTGGATAGTCATTCCTCTCGTTATTCTAATATTTTTTTACGAACTATCATTTTAAAACAACGTAGGGCTTTGTTGTCATTCGGCGCTTCTTCGTATAACTTGTGTAAAGTACTCGTCTGTCCATTGTTGAATCGAAGATAAATCATACAAGAACTTTCATGTATTAATTTGAATGCAAGAGACATTTAGGTAAATCAAAATAATGATTTTAGAGATTTTCGTTTGTTACAAACATCAGAATGTATTGTATGTTGGGCTTTAAGTTTGTCGGAGTATTATAATTTTTACCGTATATATAAATTGGAAAGGGGAGATATTTTTTTTATTAATTATGTACGGCATGTGATTTTCGCTTGCAAATTTACTTTCAGCCTATCGTAATGAGTTTAAATTACATTTAAAAAGAATAGATAGAATTTTTATTTTTTTTATTTTTTAAAAACAAATTGGTTCATCGAACTTAAAACTGTTACTTTTATAAAAGGTTTCTTCCATTCGTTTAGCAAATCAAAAAGAAAATAAATATTTGTTTCCAGACAAGGAATATTTCGTATTTATTTTCCGTTATTAATTGAGCCCTGTAAATTTCATAATAATTGATGACGATTTTTCTATTCATTTAAAAATTATTCTCATTTTATTAAAAAACATTACAAAACTTCACATTCATTGGAACAAAAAATATGAAAAGGAATTTTTCATCTTACTCCAAGATATACGAGTAATTAGTAAAATAATTATTTTATTGTTGTACTACTTTTCAAAACTGATTATCGAACAATTGGATTAATTAAAAACTTGAATTATTTATGAATAAAACTATTTAAGGGAGTGTAAACGTCAAAACCCTGTTTTTTCTTCAAAAAAGATGAACTACAACTAATAATTCCATGTAAAGAAATTGGAGGCAGTTCTGTGTTTTCAATGGCTTAATTTCTGTCAATGTTATGTTCGTTCTTGTTATTTCAGTATAGTAACGTCTGGTTAAAATAAATCTATTCTCAAAGTTTTCATAAAAAGGGAAATAGTTTTATTTTTCACATTAAGATTTCTAATCATATTTATACATTGTATTGATTTTATTTTCAATTAATTTATAAGTATTTTACATAAAAAATAATGAAACATTCATAAAGCTTCATGGTTTTCACAGCTGATCGATCATACCATCTAGACTGGATTCAAATCAAAATGGTAAGGTGTAAGGTGGAATTCTAGAAACCCGATGTCATGTTTTCTAAACATTCATCAAATGTTTAGAAAACATTTGAAAGCCGTTTTCATTCAATTTTATGAAACTTAATTATATTATATTACTCTTTTTTTTTCCTGTTTAGCCTCCGGAACCAACGTAAGGTATACTTCAGAGGATATGTATGAATATAAATGAAATTTAGTCTTATACAATCTCAGGTCGACCGTTCCTGAAATATGTAGTTAATTGAAACCGAACCACCAAAGAACACCGGCATCCATCATCTGGTATTCAAATCCATATAAAAGTAACTGCCTTTACTAGGATTTGAATATTGAAACTCTTGACTTCGAAATCAGCTTATTTATGACGAGTTCATCACTAGACCAACCCGCTGGGTGGGTTTAGTGGTTTTAGCATTAACTTGGCGTACCAATTTAGAACTTGCAATATGGAGGATTATCGATGTCTACTACGACTATCGATGAAGACTGAAATTTAATCTTTCTTGATAACTACATATAAAATTAATTACGTTCATATCTCTATGTGATAATCGCCGCTACTTGTACTGGCTTTCCAAGTTAACACAGTGGTTAGGACAAACTCCATTTCTCTTCCGGTATGGATTATTATTAAAAATCAACTTTATTATTCGGTATTTAAGTCTTTGCCGCTATCATTACACTATGACTTCATTATAGAATATGAATTTAAATATAGATTCCTCCATTAAGGGCCAGAGAATTACTTTTTTTTTGTAATTAATAATTGCTTTGAAACTTTCAATTTTCTCTTCCACAAAAAATCGGTTTTCTAGATTAAATTGCCCAGTTGTTTTCAGTTTTAACATACCTAACTCTTTCACAAAAGCTAAATTAGTTGTTATTGGCTAGAAAAATTTCACAACCCTTAAAATCAGTAGTAACCTGAAGTCCTTAAATCACTTTTTTAACGTTAGCAATTCCTTCTTTTTTAACTGAAACCCGTTATATGCTTTTCTAAATGCTTTACTAAAACCATTTTTTACATCTTCGTTGTGTTGAAACCAAAATCACATCAATTATGATTTACGAAGCACTTTTCTTTCTTTTCAAAGGTTTTATCTGTGATCTTGATATCCTTCAAACAGCAGCAGTCCTTTTTCTCATTTTTTGGGTGCTTACTTTATGTTTGTCGTCTGTTTACTTTCTAAGTTAACTTTTTTTAAGTTCCTTTTTTCACGAATTCATGAACATTATTGACAATTTCACGTACTTATTTCTGAAGATTATTATTTTTAACTACTG
This sequence comes from Zanna intricata, assembly GCA_010016005.3. Taxonomy (NCBI): domain Eukaryota; kingdom Metazoa; phylum Arthropoda; class Insecta; order Hemiptera; family Fulgoridae; genus Zanna; species Zanna intricata. The sequence continues at coordinate 11,031 of JAAAKQ030102419.1, forward strand.
AGTAAACTTTGGCATAACAAGTCAACGATAAAACTATCTATAACAATATTAAAACACAAAACTAGGAATTTTGCACACATTTTACGTACTGGGAAACAATGGTTCCGTTACAATTTCATAATGCGTTGCATGAACTATTGCGTTTAGCGAAAGAGCGAAGTGCAACTTTTTATGGTGGCTGGTGTTAATGGCGCTGTAACTGAAGTGAAAGATTGGAATGGAATATTTTATTGTGAGTAGTGTTAGTGATACTATAGCGAAAGTTCGAATTGAATCATTTTATGGTGGGTGGAGTTATTGAGACAGAAATAAAAGTAAAAGATCGAATTAAAACTTTTTATGGGGATAGTGTTATTTTAATTTTAATAAAGCAAAATATAACTATATTCTCTTTTACTTCCAATATTATGTATTTAAAAGTATTTATTTTAAAATATAATAATATTTTTCATGATTTATTAATAATATTTTTCACGAACTAGTATATAAAATATTTATTATATATATTTATTACATTTATCATTCAATTCTATAACTTCTGTTTTCTCCGACTGGAACACATATTTTACTTTTGGATAATAGTTTCATACTCTTTTAATAGGAATGAATATAAATTTTTATAAATTATAATTCGTTTTTTCCACTATAGGTAATGCAAGAAAATACATAATGTTATTTTTACCAATCTTACAGTTGATTCTTAACATATTCTCAAATTCTCTTAAATTAGTTATTTTAAGTTCTAATGGTAATCTGTTATTATAATATTTAGATATTTTTACTATTTCATTAAATAAATATTTTATAGATAAAATACTTGGATATAGTGTTCTTAATTTACAAAATGTTAAACAATTTTCTGTAACTGGCACACGGCTTAGTGTAATATTATATGATATATTTAATTGATTCAGAAAATCTTCTATTCTCTCTAATTCTACAAAATTATTTCTACCTTTTTATTTATTAATAACAATTTATTTTTTAACTCATTAAAATTATCTTCAACTACCCTTATCGTTCTATTAAATTCATTATAATATCTACATTTACAGCATATTGATTATTTATTTGATAAATTATATTATTTTACTTATATTTTATTTAATTTAAAATAATTTCATCGTCAGCATCCATATCATCAGTAATAATTTTTATAACTTATTTTGGACTTTTTTCTAAATGCAGTAATAAGCCCTTATTGTAAGCCCCTCTTGAGAGCTTCTCAACGATAGAACATAAGGGGTACTTATTCTCATTGGTACCGTTATAAATAAATCTAATTTTAATTAATGAAATATTCGAATCTTATGGTATCATTTGGTATTAATTATATTTAATTTTATGTATAAATATACGTATATATGTAAATTTTTATTTTAATCTATTTATATTATTGTAATATAACTTAGTATTATCATCCCGCATACATGAGGTAATCTAGAGACTATGGGCGTTATGTATCTTTGTAGACTACATCTTGTTTTACATATATCTTATATCTTGTTTTACTTTTTTCTTTTTATTTGTTGATACGAATCTTGTAATCAACGATGATTCGTTGTAAATATAATTAAACTACATTTTACACTTGATATCAAATATTCTTTAACAAAATCAAATATATTATGAATAAAATTATTTTCGGCTTTTTTGACATTTATTCTTGTCTTAGTATTTTCAAGTAATTTTTGTATTTTAACTTTCCTTGGATTGTTTTTAACTAATTTTAATATTGCTAGGTTTTTACTATAATTAACAGCTGAAAATATCTTAAGAACCCATTATTGGTGATTTTATCCTTTTTTCTTTTTTATGCACTATTTTACAGTCAAATTCTTCTAAAAGTAAATATAATATTTCTTCATTAATTATATATATAAATAAAACAGATATTTTCAAATAATCTTTATAATAATACTTAATCAAAGTAATACATTTATTTAAAATAATTATGTTGGATGCATGATATATATATTTTTATTTTAATTCTTGTATAAAAATTATTTTCTAACATATTATGTTTTATTATGTACTGTAAATAGTTTTTCCCTTGCAAACATTGTAATTGAGAAAAATTAGATTTTCAGATTTAAACGAAATATCCTTTTTGACCATCCCTGAATCCATTTTGACTAGTTTCGGCGTGATGTCTGTCCAAACATACGTACGTTTCTCGTATAACTCAGAAAGCCGTAAAATGTTGAAATTTTTTATGTAGGACTGTTGTAACATCTAGCTATGCATCTCACCTTTTGATTGAAATCGGCTGAACCAAAAATGTCCAAAAAAGCCCAAATTTCAAAAAAAAATTATTTTGGACTTTTTCCCAAATGCAGTAATAAGCCCTTCTTGAAAGCTTCTCAACGATAGAACATAAGTGGTACTTATTTTCATTGGTACCGTTATAACCAAATAAAATCTTAATTAATGAAATATTCGAATCTTATAAGGGGAAGGCATATCAATTCGAGTCATCTTCATCTCCTTTAATTTTTTTTTTGTAATTTAAATATATGAAGTAATTAATAATTCAATAATAACAAACAAAAAAAATTATATGACAATAAAATCAGAATTTATTATGAAATTAAAATTTTATGTGCTTTTTTTATTTTTTTTAATGAATTATACGGGCATCGACTGCTATGGTCATTAGCCCTCGTCACATTCTTGTAAATTTAGTCATTATCACCGTAAGGCTCGTCATATGTTAGGTTGTAAAGAGCCCTAACATTTCTTTAAAAACACTAAACAAACACAAAAGTTACAAACATAAACATTCAATACAAACACTTACAGGGTGTAAAGGGGCCTGATATTTAAAAGAAAATAATGAAAACCCATGAAAGAACTAACAATACCAAAGAATTAATATCCATAAAACTCCACTTCGTAACTTTAATTACAGCTTTGCATTATTATACGCTAGTTAATAATCCACTGGCGTGCAGATAAGCAACTATTCTTCCTTCAACTCCATTCTCCAAATCAGCAGCAATTTTATTTACTAAGCCAACCTCTTTCTGAGGTCCTCATATATGGTACACTCTTCGTTGTCCTCGTCTATTTAAAACATATATAATAGAGAGGATGTTAGCGATCAGAACGTCCTTAATATTCTTGTTCCAAATTGCAGTAAGTGCACTCAGTGAGTAGGAACATACAAGCACTCTCTCTTCGCAAAAATGATCGCAATAGCAAAAAGCTTGCTGTATGGCAGTGAGTCCTACCGTATACACGCTTGCCATATCTGGCAGCTTCCAAAAATGGCCTTCTCCATTTACATATATGGAGCATCCAACACCGTTTAAGGTTTTAGAACCAACAGTATAAATCTTAATGTACTCTTCGTAACTAATGACGATTGATAAAAATTTCTGTTGGATGATTACTGCTGGCTTATCTTTTATTTTCTCATTGGAGAGATCCAATCTTGCGTCTACCGCTGGCAAAAGCCATGGCGGTATCTCTCTAGTAGAAATTGCTAACGTATCTGGTAGAGCAATTTCATATTTTCTTACTAATTCGTGAGACCGTATTCCGGCTGGTCTGGAATAGGCCTCCGGTAAAGCCCTTCAGGGCTAGGAACGGAGGGGGTGGTGTGACAACCGGTAATGTCACTTGGCGGGCGTTATTCCCCTCGGGACAGAACTCGAGATAGTCTGGAATAGGAATACTCTGGTCTCCTTTCTGCGTTCAGAGTGCTCGAGCTTTCTGTACAATCTTTGTTGTTTAGGACTGTGACTTGCGTGTGTACCAGTCACAGCTCCAAAAGCGGTCAATATTGTCTGTGGCACTAGTAGTGCGATTAATTAAAATAGATTTGTTCATAATTGTTCTCAAAAGTAAAAGGCGTTCATTTTGACGAGTGTCGACCTCATCGGGGTTGAAAGGTAGCAACGACTCCTGGTAGTAAGACCCTGTAACAAGCAAGGCCGCGTTTTTAGGCCTAGTCCTGCTTGCGTTCTTTTCAGAACGAGGGCCGTAATCTGTGATAGTTACTCGACCGATCCAATAGCAGCCAACAGGCACAAAGTGTGACAGGGGAATATAGAAGGTTTCCAGCTGCCTGTAGCTCGCTGCGGGCAGTTGTCACGTTCGTGGGTTCGCCCAACCAGTATTGTAGGTGGGAAGACCGCGAGCGATCTCACTAGTTCAGTTGTAGGAAACAGCAAGGAATCTCTGATCATGACAGAGTATACACAGGTGGTAGGGAAGCCCCGGCGGAAGAGGAGGCCGGCACCATTACCGTCGTCCTCCTCGACTTCAGAGGATGAATTTGGATCAGCGATGGATGTAGGGCCACCCACCAGGGACCCTGGCGGTATACTAAAGGCCTTCCAGACCTCTGCGGGCAAACCAGGCAGTTCTGCCCTGCTGTGAAAGGAGGTTCAAGAGGAGTTGATGTGTTTTGGAGGAGTTCTTAGAAATTCCCAAAAGTGTCAGCACAGCGGCCAAGAGATATCCTTCCCCATCTCGGAAGGATTCGTGATGTGGTGTCAGCGTTGGCGGATGGTTTCGAGTCCTTGGCTTCCAAGCGGAGGAAGTCAAGGTGGTCCAAGAGAAGGTCCCAGTTCCGGCTCTGGCACAGCCCAGGCGCTATGCCGCTGTGTTGAAACAAGAGCGGGAGGTCAGCCAGGTTAGGAAGCCTGAAGTTTTTTTGTGAACAAAGCGGAGGGGTCCACAAATAGTTCAGCGAAGCTGAGACCAGCAAAGTTCTGGTTGTTGTTGATACGATAAGGAGACAGCTCTGGTCATCTCCGAGTCTCCAACGGTGAGGAAGCTTGAGGTCAAGGTTGACCCCAAGCGAAAGCGAAGGCCCCGTGTCATAGTTTATGACATAGATCGGAGTCTCTCCGATGTCGAGGTTCTCGCTCTCATTCGAGAGCAGATCCTTCCTGTTTGGACAAGGCTTTGTTCGCCCAAGAGTGAAGGCTTGTCTTCAAGCCAGGGAAGCGGGATGCCCAGCGGTATCACGGAGTCTTTGAGATAGAAGCTGGTCTCTTTGACAAGTTTGTGTCTGAAGGTAGGGTCTACTTGAACTTCGCTTCATGCCACGTAAAAGAATACGTGGACGTGCAGCTTTGTTTCAAGTGTTGTCGTTTCAGCCACAGGGCCAAGTTCTGTAAATATGCGTCGGTCTGCGCGCATTGTGGTGTGGAAGGAGACAAGCGGGAAGACTGTCCCCAGAAAAACGAGCCCCGGTTTGTGCTAACTATAAAAGGTTGCACAAAAGTCATAGGCACTCCATCAACAGATGTGGTTGTTAGATAGATGCGGTTTTTTTTTATGGCAGTTGAGCTGTATTTCAACTTCCTTGATGATGAGTTTTTGCCAGCTGAATGCCCAGGGTGCCTATGCAGTTCAGGTAGAGTTAGATGAGATAGTCGAACGACGGGGCCTCGATGTCGTACTCCTGCAACTTCCTTACGTGGTCAAGGGTGATCTGCCAGGTTTTCGTGGTTGGAAAAACATTTTTCATAGGTGGCTGTAAATCCGCAGTCTTGTGCAGGAAGTCTTTAGATAGCGTTTCCATACGGCAACTTAAAAAAAAAAAACTATGTAGTTTCTTTGATTGTCTGACACGCATCACGTCGTTGTTAAGCTTGTCGTGAATGGTTTGGACCTGATTGTTGTTAGTTCGTACTTTCAGTACAGGGATCCCACTGAACCGCATTTGGAAAGATGGGATAGAATTCTTAGAGCGGTAGCGGGTCGTTCAATTCTTACAGCTGTAGATGCGAACTCCAAATCGCCTATTTGGCTCAGTGGGATCACAGACGACGGCGGAGAATTGATATAAGGCTTCATAGCGCAGCATAATTTTCATGTTTATAACGTTGTTGGAGAGCTTCCCACGTTCGCCGGCAATGACAATGAGCGGAGGGCCTTCCAAGGTACCAACATCGATGTTACCATTGGTAAGGATGTTTCTGGTAGGATTATTGGTCAGTAGTCGATGATTGCTCTAGTGATCATCGGCTCATAGTTTTTGAGCTGGTTGGTGGGCTGCGCGATGTCTACAGAGCGGACCTCCCTGTTCCGCAGGGGCGCTTCCTGCACAGGCGGGTGGATTGGCCAAAGTTTTCAGATATTTTAGCGGCCAGACTCCGGGAATTCACTCGAAATCTGGACGCATTGCCGTTAGAGGACTTGGCAGAAAACTTCACTTCAGTGGTGGTGGATGCCGCTGAACGTTCCATTCCCCGTAGCACGGGTCGAGAGAGGATTGCTGGTTGGTGGACTCGAGAATTGATGACGATAAAAGGGGCTGTGGGCCGACTCAAGAGAGCCGCTCAAATTGAGGGCGAGCAGCCCTGTTTGCGGAGTATCACCGGACGAGGAACGAGTACTTCCGTAAAATTAGGTGTTCGAAGCGATATTTCTGGCGCTCTTTCGTGCACGAGCAGGAAAACAGAGACCCTTGGGTGTTGTCTACAAAGTTTTAGGTCATAAGCGGAAAACAGACACTCCTCTGCCTGCGCTCTCTACCCAGGATGCTTGTTATAGATAAAGATCGTGTCCTTACTCATCTAATGGATGATCTACTTCTAGATGATACTGAGGCCGATGAGACCTCGTATCATCATCGGATCCGTAGGAAGGTTACAGGTTTTCACTGTGATACACAGTCTTCTGAGATCACTGAGGCAGAAATCCGTCAAGTGATCTGCATTCTGACCCGGAATAAAGCCCCCGGATATGATTGTATAACGGTGGAACTCCTTGTTCGGTCATTACCGATAGTCCTTGGTCCGAATACTAGAATGTTCAATATGATGCTTTTTCTGGTTACTTCCCATCTTATTGGAAACGTGGTGGGTTGAAACTTCTCTTCAAGGACAAGGATCCTACCGTGAGTTCTTCCTACCGTCCTCTGACGCTCTTCCCCGTGGAAGGTAAGGTTTTCGAGAAGGTTTTACACCCCCGCATTAATAGCAGGCTCACTTCTAGTCATCAATTGATGGACGATCAATATGGTTTCCGTCCGGGTAAGGATACACAGGACGCTATTCTTAAACTCCTAGATGTGGCAGCGGCAACAGTGCAAATATGTACTCGGTGTATTTCTAGACATATCCGGAGCATTCAACAATTTGTGGTGGCCCTCTGCTTTGTTTCAACTACAGCGGCGTGGTTGCACGTAAAATGAAATTCTCACCCTCTCGGGCTATTTCAGCAACAGAACCATCGTTCTTCGAGACGGTGGCTCTGAGGTAGGAAAGACCCTGTCTAAAGGATGTCCATAGGACAGTATTCTAGGTCCCCTCGTCTGGGTCGTCCAGTTCGATTCTCTGATGCGGTTGAGGTTGCCCAGTGGTTGTGGTGTTGTCGCTTATGCAGATGACGGGCTTCTGCTGGTCGAAGGAAACTCGCGATTGGAGATAGAAACTCGAGCGACACGGGCATGTAAGATTTTGCGATTGTGGAGTCTTCAGTATAAGATGGTTTTTGGTGCGGAGAAAACCACTATAATGCTTATGCGGGGTCGTCTTCATCCGGCTCGCCCCCCGCGGGTTGTGATGAACAGCCGCTCAATTAGGTATGTCCCGATTCAGAAATATCTGGTTGTCATCCTTGACGAGAGGCTTCTCTTCAGGGAGCACCTTCAGTTTGCCGCAAAGAAGGCGATAGATGCTTTCTTTGGCGTCCGTAGAGTCATTCATCCCGATTGGGGGTTGAATTACCGTACCATGCGTATACTTTACAAAGGTGTCTGTGAAGCCATAATGTTGTACGCTGTGCCCATCTGGGCACATCGTATGAGATTACAGGGCTATAGGGATATTTTATTCGCGTGCCCAGCGTCTTCTTCTTTTAGCTGTTGTCGGAGGTTTCAGAACGGTCTCGAGAGAGACTGTCTCTGTTATCGCCGGCACAAAACCAATTGACATTCTGTCTACAGAGCGTAGCATGCGGTATACCTCTAAGAAGGATGGCCTTCTTACTCCAGGGCGTAAGCTTGAAATAGAAGACCAAGGATTTTTCTCCTGGCAAACTAGGTGGAACGATTCTTCTACTGGTCGATACACGCATGGTATCTTCTCGGATGTGCGGCAGTTGACAGCGATTTGGTGGGTTTCCCCCAATCGGTACATCACACAGTTTCTGTCAGGTCATGGTGCCTTTAGGTATAGCTTGGTTAGATTTCGATTGGCGGACTCTGGACTCTGTCCGAAATGTAGGGTTGAGAATACTACAGACCATGTCCTGTATGTTTGTTCTCGGTACGAGGCTGAATGTACCAGAGTTGTTAGGGAACTAGAGAGAGTGAACTCTCTCTAGTTATATACAAAAGGATTTATGATCATCAGGGATATAGACACTATAGAGACACGTGGCTGCAAAAGTACTTACTCGTACATATGTACGAGGAAGGAATATGTACATATGTAACAAGGAAGGCATGAAACGTCCATCTCAGTTCGCGATATATCGCGAACTGTATAAAGACAGGTTTGAACAAACTATTATAATTAGCAGCAAACTATCGTATCTACTAATCCAACATATTGGGAAGTAGTGATTCCGTGAAAATTTCATAACGCGTTGCACGTAACTGTTGCGTTTAGCGAAAGAGTGATTTGCAGCGTTTTATGGTTGATATTGTTATTGGAGCTGTAACAGAAACTAATTGATCGGAATGGAAAATTTAATCTTGGGAGCATTAGTGATACTGTGGGAAAGATTGAATTAAATCATTTTATGTTGGATGGTGTTATTGGCACTGTAATAAAAGTTAAAGATCGAAATGAAAGTTTTATGGCGAGTGGTGACAAATTAATAGCAAACGTTTATCACACACATTAATTGCCACGTTGTACTGTTATGGTGTATGTGTTATTACAGTTATTACCATAAGACTATCTTTTCCACATTGTACCGTTATGCTATGTGTTGTGTTACACTCACGACAAAACGATCTATAAAAGTTTTATTCAATGTAACTGCGACCACTATATGTGTGTGTGTGTGTGTCGTAAATAACAACGCAATATGCAGTAGTGTTCGCAAGAATGTTATTGTCAGTCTCTAAGTGTACTTTCATGTCCATTGGACCAGATTTCACCGACTCGTTCTGGTACAAACAATCGACCACAAATGTCCTTCGTCACGAACGACCTTCAAGAATTCGAAAAAAGTGTACGCAGGCTGCGGACGATGCATACCGTAATAATATTTTTTGAAAGTCTTTGAAAATTGTACACCTTACTGTCTTCACCTCTAAACTCGTCGCAAGGATAACCAATTCCAAATTGAGGAACACTTGATATTCTTCAAATTGCAGTGATTGAATTTCACTGTACCCTAAGTGGCATTATTCTTACTAGCCGTATGGTACTGTAGTATTAACCGACGCGGTTTCTTTTTTTGCGAATTTTTTTGTATGGACCAAGTCACTTACGACCAATCAAACGTATTCTAATTGTAGAAAGCCATAGGTAAATTCTTATTCAATTTATTTTATCATTAAAATCCACTGTTTCTCTAAGCACTGGACGCAAGTATGGAATGTCCAAGTGATTTTTGTTATTATCAGCTTGGACCCGTGGTTTTCTTCATTTGCCCATTAAGGCATTAGGTTCAGTACTTGCTCATATTAATACCAGTTCCTGTTACACAGCCCATTGATCCTCCTGAAAGATTCTGGAAATCCTATTATCATTCCCAGGGGCAAAATAATTTAAAATGGTCCGTTTTTATCTTGCGGGATCGTATTAGCACCAAAAAGACACCCTGCATTGCCTACTGCGTTCTTTTCGATTTTTTATTTTATAACCCAAGGATCGTAACCTGGCTATTTTATTTTCGATCAGATGGCAGATCTTCTTTCAGCTTTATACACTACGGGTTTCCGTGCAGTTTTGTGGTGATCGAATCACATGTTATACACATTTTATTTATCATACTCTTCATTACGCTTAAAAAAATAAAAACAACAAAATTTTTTTCATGATTGCAGTCTCTTCATTTCTAACCCTAAGCTTAAGGGTTTACTGCGTAAAATTAATAAAGGATCGTTCTCGTCCGTTAGTTTTATTTCGATCTAACTAATCGAACGCTTGATGACTTGCCAGTAGATTGGGTTCCACGGTAGCAGAAATTCGTATAGTACTCGATCTTGTTGGTAAATGCCATGTATGATATTGCCCTTAATACGAATTATATTTACAGGTACTATATTTACTGAGTATTCGGAAGTGTGCGGTATGTTTTGCGCCATCAGTTTAGGTTTGAAGTCTAGAAGAGATCCTCACAGTTTCATTGATTGCATCCACCCAATCGGTAGATGTTAATTCGGATTGTAAAGTGTTCTTGTTGGCTTTTAACGAAACGAATCCGCTTATCTCTTTCAGTTTGATTTGAATATAATCGGCTACATCTTCCATTTCCTAATAGCCGGGAGGTATCGATGTGATATGTCTATTTTTTACTATATTGTTATTCTCAGCCACCTTAACGTCCCCGGAATACGCAAACGTAAACTGTCGTTTATACCTTCTTCAACGTTGGATATGATGTTGTCCATTATGATGTATTACTACTGTAAACCCTACTCCCATTGGCCGGGTAATAGTTATCATTCCGGAAAGATTTATGGGCGATTGTTGAGCTAACGCCATTGATGAAACCATCACTGGCGTTTTAATGAACGCAGTCAGTCATTGAAGTTTATTAAATAATTCCTCTTTTATCTCTTCAATTATCGTAACCATTTCATTTAAAACGTTAGCACTACCTGTATCGTACTCATAATCATCATCATGAACGTCCCATAACTGATCAATCAGTCACTGGGAGTGTTCCAGTGGACGTAATTCGGTACTTCTTTTATTGAAATGAATCAATCCTGTACCGCTAGGGTTTTAAGTTGTCATTATAAAATCTATTTTTCATTGGTTTTTCTCTAAAAGTAGAAAGCTTTGTCCCACAAAATTTTGATTCATCATATAGTTATCTGTTAAACGTTTAGTTCTTTTTATTTTTTTAGACTGAACATTTGATTAAGTATCATCAGAGCTAAGTTCAGGACTGCATTAAATTGTTAATCTCGCGTGAAGACGAAGAGTTTTGCCGTCATTGGTCTTATGCAAATGAACATCTGTATTTCGATGTGGACTAGGTGATAGTTCTATAATGTAGTTATTTTATTATATCATAATGTAGTTATTCCCTAGTTATTTTATTATTTTTTCCAACTTGCTACTCTTTATCTGTCCATTTAGTTAAAAATGAACGCCCGTTAGGCATTACATCAGAGGACGAAAATTTATGATATGAAGCGTGTGTGAAAATGCCGTGCCTTACCTGAATTCGAACCTGGGATTTCCGGATGAAAGGCCGAGACACTACCACTCGCCCGCGGAGGCCGGCAGGAGTCGGTTATGACACTCACTCATTAAAATGGGTTACTATCTATTTATATATTGATGAACGACTCAGTTGGGGCTTAGCGCAATAATTTAATATTGTACTAACTGTAAATTACGCCAACCGTCCGATAAGATAAATCATACATCACTACAAGGAAATAATGTGTGCCTGAACAGTTCAATCATTGAAATTTGGGATAATACCCTGCATCAAGAGCCTTTTGCTCTTTGTTTATTATTAAATCCTTCAACAGTATACCCTTTCAGATAAGAATACATTTTGGGACTGTTCCGATATGTTCGTAAATAGGTACGCCGTCGATTTCATTACTTAAATTGCCGGTATCTCATTTATGTCACTAGAAAAATCGGGATGTCTAGAAGAAAGGTGGAAACTTGGCTGCCTGAGTTCTGATTCCTGTTTCTTGTAAATGTTAAACTATAACAAACGGAGTTATTATCATGATACAACTTCGCGTTTTCTATTCCGTATGTCAACACACTGTTCGTAATGTAATTTTGTACCAGTTCTGGGTAAATTACATCTGTGCGATGTAATTTACCCAGTCCATTAATGTGCTGAGTTATATGAGTTTGTTTAATTTTACGTTCGCTGTTATATCAGCATCCCTTTCACAATTTTATAAGTATCAATAAATCCATTAAACATACGCTCCATCAGAAAACATGCTCAACCGGGAGGCTAGAATTCAAACCATAAATCTCTTTTCGCTGTGGTGATAGTATCATATCAATGAAACCAGGCGTTTTTTATATGCGACTCAGACTACCATATACTTCCAGACTTTCTTTTCGTATCTGAGTATACAAAGTCTGGAATTTAATTGGAATACTGGTTCTTTCTGACGTGTGTTATGTAATCCTTCATCCACGCTTCCTGGTAGAATCTCTAATTCAGTGTATCTTTTTGACCTTTACTCCTTATTTTAAGTATATTAGTAAATTCTATTTTATCTTCTCTAGCCCACTCTTCCTATCTTAATGTTATAGTATGGTTGCATTATCTTTACGCCCTGTTTTTTATGTTCACGAATGTCGAGTGGAGGATCTTACAGTTTTCGATTGTGGTTTTCTCGCTCCGCGTTCTTGATAGTTTTTGAGTTATTTTTTCGGCTATTTTTTTCGGATTTGTTGATTGGCAATTGTTGGTGGACAGTTTGTGGATACCCTTGTGAAATTTTATGAGTTTTGGATGACGGACAGACACCTACATCGATTCTTTCTGTGCAGTGTTTTTTTTCCCATAAGAGTTTCTTTCTTTATGTTTACGACACAATACAATATATTTTTAACACGTTAGTTTTTGCATTTCCCCTGAGAATCTGTGGAAGCAGAAGGGGCATTATTGGCCCGCATTGCTTATCTTCTTCACTCAACTCAACACTCAGGATGGTCCATTTTTTAGGTGTTTTGTATCCATCAATGTGAAATGATTGCTTTTGGAGAACAAGTTGTTCAGAATCAATTGCCGCACAATATATTTCGCAATGCGGTATTCAGACTTACGGTGAATTTACATTCTTAACGCTTGAAATCTATCATTTATCGCTATTTCATTACGAATCTAGTAATCACACGGGCCAACTATATTAAAAATACACAAACATAGCAAAATCCGGGTTCCGCTGCTCAAATCTATCTATATCGTGAACTGAGACCGGAGTTTTTATGCCATCCATGTTGACCCACATTCGTACTTTTGCAGCCACGTGTCTCTGTAGTTTCTAAACCCGGAGGGTCATAAAGGTACGCAAGAATTGACAGCAGAAAATATTTATCATCATGTGATTCCTTATTAATTTGCAAATTTATTAATTTACCTTTCAAAGGTTATGGCAACCCCTTGTTATATACGACATAGATAGGATCATACTGTCCCACATTTAGAGCTAGCTACAGAAAGCATTTCAACCACCAATCAGCACCTTTGATTGACCATTTTTTGAAATTTTCGTTTATAAATTCAACAGTTGACCGGTATTCTTTTTTGTATTCGGTGTTTTTTGTTTGCAGTATAGAATAGTACACAGTTTATGCTGTGAAATGTACACTAGATATATAAAAAAAATAATTTCATTATGAATTTTAATTATATACTTATGTACCTCTTGCGCAATATTATTATATGTACGGGTCATTTAGCATTAATACAGCATTACCATTGACGCGGTCGCAAGTATCGTTTTGTCGTGAGTGTAATTTAACACATACCGTAATAGTACAATGTGAAAAAAGATCGTTTTATAGTTATAATTGTAATAAGACACATACCATAACAGTACAATGTGGCAATTAATGTGTGTGATAAACGTGTGCTATTAATTATCACCATTTACCATAAAACGATCCTTTTCGATCTTTTACTTTTATTACAGTATACGTACACCACCCACCATAAAACATTTCGATTCGATATTTTGCTTTATTAAAGTACCAATAACACTACCCCTATAAAAAGTTTCAATTTGATCTTTTACTTTTATTACAGTTCCACCCACCATAAAATTACTCAATTCGAACTTTCGCTACAGTATCACTAACATGACTCAACATTAAATATTCCAGCCCAGTTTTTCACTTCAGTTACAGAGCCAATAACACTACTCACCACAAAAAGTTGCACTTCATTCTTTCCCTTAACTCAGCAGTTACATGCAACGCATTAAGAAATTGTTACGGATTTGATAAAAGCTCTACCACGCTGGAAGCTACCTAAGAATAATACAGTCTACTGAAATCACAGCGACAAGAAAATTTTGTACTCACCTTTTAAATAACATTAAACCACCTTCTCTGAACCGGAACGCGAAGATGGAATGTTAGAAGGGTTGTCAAATTACCACCAGGAATTTTAGCAGAATTCTTGAGTTTCAGAAATGGTCATATAGATGAATTTATAACAACTGTAATCAACAGAATTGACACAATGAATTTAACATTTCTTATCATGAGTGAAATTAAAAAAAAAAAAAAAAAAAAAAAATAGATTAAATATCCGGAATAAATGAAAAACTCACCTGGATGTAGACTGTATCATTCTATGAGAATATCGACGACGTCATGTTTGGTTCCATTAAAAAATAATATTACTAAAATTTTAGTGCCTAAATATAAATTCATATGTAGACTCTGCATAACACGTGAAGTCTTGTCTTTATTTGTTTGAGATCTAGGTAAATGATCTCAAAAACGATAACTCTTACCTACTGCAATAAGATAAAAAATAGAATAAAATCATTCTTGTTCACCTTAATTACTTACGGTATTGTACGAACCGGTAACTGTTTAGATAAGGTTTCTACAGGTCGACGTAATTTATTGTTTAAAAGATAACTTTGAGAAATCAGGGAATCGGTAAAAGTTTTCCATCTCTCTGAAACAAAATTGTCTAATTAAAAGTAACACAGATTTGAAAAATTAAAGTATTTAAAAGAACCGATTTGAGAAACACGTTTCTAATACTGCCATCTGGCGAGAATCTATTATTCAAAATGAAAAGATAAAATTCGACACACTGAAGTGAGCTCTAATGATGTCGGCAGATTCCATTGCGAGTTGAGCATACATTTTCAGTATATCCTCGAATTAGAAACGAAAGAGGATTTCAGTTATGGCCACAGAACATTTTTAAGCAAATGTTATTTTGCTAAAGGCTTTCATAAATCTTACATCGTTGTTTATAAATATGGAAACATATGTGATGAGATTTCTTATTACATACGAAACGGAGTTCATGTGGTTATATGGTTTAAAGGAGAAAAAATTTAACCCACGCCAACAAGTCTATTGATGATGGAAGAAAAAATTTTTACAAATAAACGACAATTTATTTATGTATGTTTAATATGGAAATTTTTGTTTTAGGCTGCTTTATTGTAAACATGTTTGTTACCGTAAAATTTTGTTCATAATATCTTTATAAGTTTTGGGGCCTTTTTTTAAATATAAAATGTGGAAATATTTATTGTGACTAATGAAATTTATCAACATTACTAACAAATCATTACATTCGCATATGTTGTTAGTACGCAATATTACATTTTCGGTATAGAAACCGTTTATTTTTTTTAAATAGCTGCCGATTGTGAAGTTTATCGTTGCATAATCCACAGTTTATGACACTGTAAGATTCATTATTTTTACAAAAAAAATATTTTAATTTATTTACTATTTATATAAAAATATATTTTTACAGTTATTTTACACAAAATATAAAAATAACTAATCAAGACATTTATGGACGTCAAAAATTTTTGGAAGACAAAAGGTTTATGATTATTAAGAAGGTATTAGAATTTTCCCAATTTGATTTTTTCCTTTAGGTATAATTAAATCAAACAGTTTTCAGGTCAGTCTTCTTACATTTACTAACTTAAAACTAACACCAGTGAGATTTAAAACATCAGTTGAACAACCGCATACTGCGAATCTCTATTATGAGAAGCTGTCTAAGTATACATGATAAAAATTCGTATTGGGTAGTTTTAGAAACTTTATCCATCATATTAAGGTGATGGTAAAATTAAATAAATGAGAAACACATAACATGAGTACGTAGAGGATGGATATGGTATTAGTGCTTATGAGCTATACCTATATTACCATTTTTATCATCTAAATATCCATTAAGTTCTGTCCTGCAATGATAAAACGAGCTGAATGTTTTATTACAGTTGTTATGACTTTTATACGTGTATATATATATATATATATATATATATATAATGAGTTTATTGGCAATAATTCATTGTTCAAACCAAATCAATCAACCAGTTGCAGAAATGGTACGATGAATTTAATTTTTATGTTATTTTCTGGACTTTTTATTTATCTTACTTAAAAAAAATCAGTAATTATCCAATCTGAGAGCAGACATCTAATCTTGGGTAAAATCCTTTCGAATCTTTTTCGTTAAAAGATAACTGAATGAAAAGGAAAAGTGGAAAATAGTCAAAAAAACAAAATTAAAAAATGAGTTAAATCTTTTACATACAAATAAACAAAACGTATACGGTATATATACATGAAAATACTGTGAGGAGTGTTCAACAACCAAATATAATTCAGTGGTGTAAATATTACTTGATGAATTTATTTAAATATATTCACGTTATTAGATCATTTGTTACATCTAGGTTATACAAGTATAAAGTGTAATGTATTGCTAATACACGAATAAACGAATTGTTGATAATTAATTTATATTTGCTTTTTGTAATATGTACATTCTTAACTAAAACTAATTTATTTTTGTGTGCTTAACAGAACATATATTGTTCTATACTGATAGTCATATTTAGAATTAACATATTTCTTATAACAACGTATTTTTATACCACCGAGTTTCATAATATAATAAAACTGTTTTATTATTTTATGAAAGAATAAAACTTTACTTTTTAGAATTTACCGAGTTATTTTTTATTTGTTTGTTACATACAACAAGAATGTTTTTAACTAACCTATTTATCGGACCGAGCGAAGCGAGTTTCAGTAGCTAGTGCTTACGTAGCAGACTTTTATGTAAAAGTCAGGTTTCCTACAGTGAACCTTATCCCTTCCATTATTTTCTCTTTCTTTTATTTGATAAAGCCCTCTTTTTTAATATATTCCACCACCAGAATAATTTAATTTTCTTTTCTTAGCGGTCGATGACATAATGAGAGGTCTATTATTTTTCTATTCTTTCTATTTATTTTAAAATATCTTGCAATAAATTATCTTTACAGAAATTTCTTCAAATAATAATGATAAAAAATAAATTAATTTAAATCAAGGAAGAAGTTATTAAAGATGTTCTGGATATTTACATATACATATACGGATTAATCAACTAATAATAAATTCAAAGTTTAAATTCATTCCGGTGTTATTAATTCTGTATCCCGGTAAGTTAAATTCTTTATTATATTATAGTTATTTAGCTATTAATTTTTCTTGCTTTCCCAGCTTTTAATGTTGTCTTGTAGAAATTTATCTAACTTCAAATGTTCAATTGTTTACCCAATCCGAGCGAGAGATGGCTTTTAATTTTCCTTTATACAACCAAATATTTTCCAATTCTCATCACCTGGTACGAATAATTTCAAAAGTTCTCTTCATTACAAGTTTGATCGATTCAAGTCCTTGATAATTGGTTTCTTTTCTCCATGCCGTAGAAAAAATTTTATGGCAATAATATTCATGTTCGGTTTTTCTTAAACTCAAATATAATAAATCTTTACTAATAACCGCTTTTGTTGACACTTTTTGGCAACAAAACAACGACTTTCCATAACTGTAACACATAGTTATTCCTCATAAGGCGAAAAAGATCGTAATTTTTTAATCATTCAGGCTTGTGTGTGTATGTGTCACATGCATTAATTCCCATTACATTAAACAAATAAAAAATTAAATTAAATATTTAAAATAAAATTAACGACGAAAAGGTCGTCCTCTAAAACGAGGGAAATAATTATAACTGTATTTTTAATTTATAATCCTCTTATGACATTATATTGTTTTTAAGAAAATAAAATTTAAGATTTTAATTATTAAAAAAAATTTATTACTAAAAAATATCTTGACTATCATCATAGTCACGCACGACGTGACTAAAGCTTATCTTTCCAGTTTATAGGTTACGCATGACGGTCAATGAACATCTTAAATTTTATTGTCTTAAAAACAATATCACAATCTCGCAGAGGGAAATATTGTAAATATACAGTTATTTAATTATTTCACTTTTCTTTTAGAGGACCCGTTTTCGTCTTGTTTTAAAAAAATTTTAATTTAACCTTTTATTTGTTACTTTTTAAAGATTAGTATGCCTGTGCACAACAGAGGGACGTTTATTGGCTGATGATGATGAAAGTTTAGCATACTTGACCAGCGCAAATTATTTAATAATCCATTTAGAAACATTCAAAAGTCGTTTTGAAGAAACATATCTACTGCAGCACCTCTTGGCGGCTTATAACCCTTAAAATAATCATACAACCTGCTCTGAAGTGATACCTAAGTAATCCAAAAAACTGCATCGAAATCGGTCCTGTAGTTTTTGAGGAAAACAAAAAGGAAATGGTAACAGACTACATATAAACACTCCCAACCTTTTTCCCCAAACGCATATACCGTCTCGATTCCGTCGTAGGTAAAAACAAACAAACTGGAGTTGAGAAAAAGTTCAATTTTCAGGTAAAAAAATTTATTCCCAAATGTTTATTTTCAAGTTTCTTATCTTTTATCTAAAGAAGATCTCAATGAACACCAAGCATAATCTACATCAGATGGAGATAAAGTATCGCATTGGAAGTTATGTTTAGTGTTAGTGGTAATTACACACTTTTCTCAAAACGTAAAATAATAAGGGAGCATGATATCAGTAGGGGTGAGGGGATTGCTAAACATCTGCATTATGCAAGTATGACAAGTGGTGTGGTACGATTGCATTCAGACGCTTATCTCAAGTTCGAAATTCTGAGACAGACTACGATGAGTAATGAATTAATGAATTTTAGATAAGGCATTTATCAAATTAGTGTAAAAATTCTGTATTTATAAATTTGCCCAATATTAAACAAACATTTTAATATTTTATTCAAAAGCCATGCCCTTAGTTCCTAAGCTGTGACAAAATTATTTAACTGGCAGTTCATTTTAAATTTCATGAACACATTTAACTATTGTACATTTTCCTTTTTTTGTGACACATACGAGTATAATTTCATTAGATTAAAGTAATAAAGATACATTTTATTTTCTTTGATAACCTACTATTATATTAAACGCTTGCAAAAAAGCTTGTGAGCTACAAATACTTATTAAATGAAACAAATTACAATTCTAGTTGGTAAATAAAGCTGCTTTGGGAAATTGATTTCAACTTCCTTTTATGTTAAAACCCAAGATTCAAGTGGTCTGTTTTATTGAAACTTTGGTTGTATCTCATTGATTAAATGCACGTCCGCCCAGAAAACTGAGGTATAATATTGTAAAATCTTTGTACTCCTTGCCTTCTAGTTAAATATTAATTAATCTTTAATGAAACAGTTAAATAGTTGAATTCATTTCAAATACTTGTAAATAAAAGGGCAATAAATACGTAATACTTAAGGTAGTCCTTCAGTTTGTCGTAATATACGCTCACGTAAACATCAATAGAATTTCTAAAAAAAGGTTAAATTATAATCAATAGAAAATTATTTAAAAACGACAACAGAATAATTTACTTAAGACGAAATTTATTAAAAAAAAAAACTCTACCAAATAGAGCATTCTAATGGATAAAAAAAAAAACATTATTTTAAATATATTTATACGTGGTATGTTATAGACGTAACATTAGAATCCGTTATTAATTAAAGGAATCTGAACTTGAATTCTACATTACGCAGTGAAAAGAAATACAATATTACATACACTCTTTTATTAATTTGTATGATAACTAAATTGTATAATAACTCTTCAATTTTATGGAATGTCACAGTAATCTGTTTCAGTAATTGTTTTTAAAATATGATGTGTCATTCCTATTGAGGGGAACAAAAATTGAAGTTAATAAAACATAAAATAAAATAGTAAGCAAAATAATTTTTCAGGCACACTATAATTTATCCACACTGTAGTTGTTCGTTAGAGGCTTCATTAATGAAGTCCCACGCAGTGTATCAATTAGAAGGAACGATATATGCAGTCTTATGCTAAGATAATATCCAGACCGGTCGGATGCCTGTATTTCAGCTCCCATGTGGTACGCGAATTTAGTGATTTTTCTAAATGTTTGGTGTACATTCTGTGTGTATGTTGAAATCTGTGATTAACTGAGTATTTTGACGTATAATTCATCAAAATCGATCTGTTAATTCTAGATTTATTAGTATTTAAGTATGCACCACTTGGCAACACAAACTAAGTCGCTTTGTGATAGTGAAATTCTCTTTTATTTTGGTCAACCATGTGGCCGAACTAACATAATTTTTAACTTATTATCTACCGGTCTTTTGGAGTAAAACTATTTATAATCTGTAGTAAATTTTAATTATAGTAATACTAGACTATTTTTTCGTGCCTTACGGTGATATCAGAGTGTAAAAACTTTCTTTTTTTTTAATTGCTGGAAAAAACACATCTTTTTTGCGGGTATTAGTATTTCCGCCGACCATTATTGGTCAAGCCGGACATTTTTAGTCCACGCGTGACGGCGAACAGTATTGCCAACCCGTGGTAGTAAGTAAATTTAAAATATCGTGTAAGACTTGGTTATAATATACAGTCGGACATTTTTAGTCTGACCTAAAAGTTTAGACATTTATTAGACAACATAGTGCTGAACCTAGAGTTCAATTCCCGAGCTATAAAACTGTGGGATGCTGCAACAGCACTCAGGATAGAGACAAGGTATTGTTTCTTTATTAACACTCATAAAATCAGGGGATTAAAATCTCACCGAGACCTAGACACTCTTTTTTTTTCGCCTCTAGCTGTCTTCTTGCCCAGGAGGGGGTAAATGGAGTCCCCAGTCGGTCATCGATGCGACCCATCTCAGCACGCCGCACCTCCCGAGTGGGGCTGTCCGCCACCCTCCATGGAACAAGTCAAAAGCCCAGCATTCTGTCCGCCGCCTCCTTGTCCCTAATCATGCCGATGACCAGCCTTTTCACTTCCTTCCACGCTACAACCGAAGACATCATGTACGCCCCCAAGGTGTCTGGTTGCAGGTGTCTCACCTCAGACACTCTCTTCTGAGTCTCCCATCTTGGAGAATCAAACAGCATGTGAGCAGGAGAGACCAGTTCCTCGCAGAAAGAGCATATGGCTGAAGTTCTCCTTCAGCCATATGCTCTGTACAAATCTGTACAAATAAGAGTTAAAACACCCATATCCAGATAATATCTTGGTTTATGGTAACCAACTTCGCCATGCTTGCAGTTCAGCCATAGCTACAGGTCAGGGATAAACCTCTTGGTCCATACAGTCTCTTCGCCTGTTCTCCTCCTTTGACACCACTCTTGTATGATAATATTTCGTGCCTCCGTTTTGCTAACACCTTGATATCTCAATTATCGTTCTTTTATTAATAGATCGATTGGTGGCACGCGCGACGAAGCACAAACGGCAACAAACGAGATAGTTCGGTAAGTTGATGTAACTCCAATCAGCATTCACCTATGTGAGCTCTTTAGATTATTGAGATTTCGACTCCTAGCGATTGCGGAGTCCCAAACCGGGGAGCTATACAGAAATACAGATGCCGCAGAGGACATTATTACTCTTCTCTTGCAAGCTCTAGGTCCTTCATGCGACATTATCAAGCCCCTAAGAGTCTTTGTGTTCTGATCTGCTCTCTCACACGCATATCTAATATGTTCTGAAAAGTTGATATG
>JAAAKQ030102431.1:0-14341 GCA_010016005.3 Zanna intricata
CGCGAGTGGTAGCGTCTCGGCCTTTCATCCGGAGGTCTCGGGTTCGAATCCCGGTCAGGCATGGCATTTTCACACACTTTACACATCATTCATCTTCATCCTCTGATGTAATACTTAATTGTGATTCCTGAGGTAAAAAAAAAAAAGAAGAAAAGTAGAGGGAATGTATTATTTCTATTGAGAAAGTTTACATAGAATACCAGCTATAGATGATACGAATTTGACGAACGACCTATCATTTCAAATAATAGAGTTCCTACAAAAAAAAAAAAAAAAAAAAAAAAAATGCATTTAGAAGAAAACAAAATATTTGATTTAAAATTTCACAACTTAAAAATATTTCACAGTTAAATCTACTGGACTGTATTACTAAAGTAATTAGAACAAAGGCGGGAAATTTTTTTTAAAGGGCCAAACAGTAAATGTTTTAGTTTCTGCTGGCCAAGATGGAAACTCAAAAATGTTTCTGTAGACAGGCCTATTTAAATAACAAAAAACAAGTCATTAAATATTTATTGAGCATAATACAATAAAAAATAATAGATTTCAATTGATTGGAATACAACTCTAGTTCTGGAAATAATATTACTGTTTTTCAATAATTGTTTTTTAGGGATAAAAACTCATCAAACTGATAGTTATGTTAGTAAGAGTACTCCATATCTTCAAAATCGATTTCAATTGTTTATATTATGTTAATGCGAAACGTGTACTGAGATATAGATTCCATCCTTGAAAATTACTTTTTACACAAGTAGGTACTGATGAATACGGAAATGTATCTCCAGGCATTGGTCTTATTTGAATATTTTCAAGACTTGGGAGACATTTATAGAGTTCTGTTAAAACTTTCTACTGAAATTCGCTTTTTAACATGTCATTACATGTCACGCCGTAGTTTGCCGACCTCTGGATTAGAATATCAATGCAATATATTGATATTTAATTGTACTTTTATTTTATTTTACAGTAGATATCAATGGAAACAAAAGCAAGAAAAATTTACAGGAAAATAGAAAATCGGACAAAATAATATGTATAATGAGAGAAATAGCTTTAATGTGTTTTAATTTTTAAACAATAATTGATAACCACAATTGATTTATAAGGGCCAAATAGTTATCTCTAGGTCTTCTACTTAATCATAAGAATGAAACTGATTAAAATGCTAATTTGATGACAAGGCTAAATCATGATGCAAATACTTTTGCTAGTTGTATAGGTCACAAACTTCTGTCACACGCAATTTTAATATCTTATTCTGAAAATCGAGTACAAAGTACTGTACCATCATTACTCTATAGTGAATGAAATTGTTAAGTTAATAATTCTGAACAATAAACGTTATTAACATTTCCACATTCAATTCTTTATTTTTAATATTATTAATAAATTGAACTGCGTCTTAGGTGAATTGAAAAAAATTACAAATATATAATTAATTATATTTAAATATATATATATATATATATATACACACACACACACACTTTCTCATAAGGCTAAAATCCAATCATACATTTTAGAAATTAATTTTGCTTCAAGTGAAAATGTCAAGGTTATCTTGCAGAAACCAGAACCTTGTGAATGAAAGGCAGAGCCCTTCTTTTCCTTTCTTCTTCAACTGGGATATTACT
Source organism: Zanna intricata (assembly GCA_010016005.3). Classification (NCBI taxonomy): domain Eukaryota; kingdom Metazoa; phylum Arthropoda; class Insecta; order Hemiptera; family Fulgoridae; genus Zanna; species Zanna intricata. Next base: position 1,638 of record JAAAKQ030102431.1, read on the forward strand.
TAACGTTTGGCCGGCGGCAAAACTAGGTACTGTTCATGAAGTAACGAAACTTAAATCTTTATCTTTATCGTTTTCTGTTCATGGGACAATCATATTTTTATTTACTAATTATCTTTAAATAAGTAAAAAACTAGCTCTTTTGTAACTAAAATGCATTGCTGATGATAGGGAAGTTTAAATAGATTTTTTTTTAAATACAAATTTATAAAACGAACAAGAATTTTTATAAGCATTCTAACGTAATTGGCAAATAACACAAATTAGATTATTATTTCTCCATCATGTTAAATTATTGTAGTTTGGTGCATTATATATGATTTCTATTGAGTTTAATTTAATAATCCTCTTCACAACTTCACAACTACGTTAAAAACAGCGGCTATGTTTTTCTGAAAGCTGTAAAATATTATACGTTATTGAAATTTCCTTTAAAAAATTGAAAAAAAAAAATCTAACAGAGGTGTTCTTGTTTTTACAATTCCTTAACCAAACCCGAGATAACGCTCAGGTAAAACAAAAAAAAAAAATTTTAATATGCCGTTATTTCGTTTGTAACAAAATAATTACTTTTATGCTCTTAAGAGGATTGATAAAATGTTAAGCTTTTCGTAAATATTAATATTAATATTAAGCAATTATTGCGGCTACCCTCCTCTAAAAGTTTACGTTAAATGTTTTTAGGATTTATGCAGGTGATTCTGGATGATAGTGAAATAATTTGTGAAATGATTCTTGACCTTGAAACAAGGAAAAAGATTTATACAAACATATGTCTGAAAACGCTTTGTTATCGAAAAAAAATTCTGGCGAAAAATTTGGCTAGGATTTAAGTTCCCCCTGGTGAAATTTGGTCAATGAAATTTTCAAGGGATTGTAAAATTGGAGTAAACCTTATGGCGTCTTATGATTTTTATTTGAAAAATTAAATAAAATACATACCACAATTGAATCTCCTGTAGTTTTTATGATATCCAACTGAAAACTCCGGCGACGAAAAATAAAATTACTTTTTTAACTTTCAAAATAGGTAACTTTGTTAAAAGACTAAATTTGAGATTATTTTTTGAAAATTTATGTAATAAATTACATTATTTTTAAATAAACTTTTTTTATTATTAAAAATAAAATTTAACTAAAAAATGTTATGAATTTTTAAAAATTAAAAAATATTGTTTTGGGTACAATAAATTTAGAAGTTTGAAAAATAAGGTTGGCAACACTATCTGAGTGGTTCAAAATTAATTTGAATACTACATTAATTGTTATCATAAAATTATGGTTTCTTGTATTGTGTATTTGTATACTGTGGTTAAAAATCGTACAAACTATATTTAACAAGTTAAAATCGAGAGGCGTCAATAGCGCTCCCATTAGCAAGTACTACAGAGAGACGGCGACACTAACTCTTTAATTTTTAAAATACAGTTTTTCAACATCTTCCGTACCTTCAGATTCATATTATTAAATAGATAAAAATGATTTTTCGATAAATGAATTGTGTTTAAGAATCCTGAATAACAATGTAATATTATACGCAAAACAGCTTTTCGATTAGTATTCTTGTTTATTTTACTGGAGCACTTCAAATTCCCTCAGTAACTTATCTAAAATTATTCAGATTTCAGATTGCAAGCGGTCCGACCGATCAGATAATGTATGTTTTAGAGAGAAATAGAGAGGTATATATTGATTGTATGAAATAATAGCGCCCACATATAACCTAGATAACATATAGATTATATAATACACAGTAGCTTGTGCGTACGTGCGTGAATGTGTGTGTGTGTGTGTCTGTGTAAACAAATCAAAATAAATCTGCAAACAAAGATCTTGTACAGTTGAATGTATCAAAGGTCATACTGTATGTATATCTTGGTAATATATTACGCTGCTGTGAGATAGTGAAAATAGAAGCTAACTTATAAGAGTTTTCAGAGTATGTTATACTCTTATTTGGAAATAATTACGCTGCTTAGACAAGGAAAGTTTTCGTTTATAGTAAGGCTTTAGAATTCTTTTATATATTTCATATTTTTATTTAGCATGTAACTTATAAATGTTGGAAAAAAAAATTATACTATGTAGTGGTGTAATTTTCATGCGCACTTACGATTTTGCTGTGAGTTATGGTTTCACTCGATGCTTGTGTGTAGAGAGTCTACTCGTAAACGGTAAGTATGCACTGCGTTGTTCTCTAAAAACCAGTGCATATTTAACTCTGAAATAGTTACGGCGCATCGGAAACGAAGAAGTCGGTATTTTTGAGAAGAATTGTAAAGTACTATTAATCTTATAATTTGTTTTTATATATAATAATGAAATGAAATTGTTTTTTTCTAATATGTTACATTATTTTTCCCAATGCAATATTGATTGCTACTGAAATTTTTTTTACCACGTAAATGTTTTACATAAATCGTAAATTTGTAAACTTTTTTTATAATATATTCCAGTGATTCCCAAAGTGTGCGCCGCAGCTCCCAGGGGCGCCGCGGTGCCTTCTTAAGGGCGCGAAAATATTCAATTAATGAATTCGGCAATTTTTTAGGAATTTCCAATTCTCGAATTTTACATCCCATTAATAATTATAGTAATGTTAATGATCAATGGACGTTCAATAAATTGTTTGTGAATTTAAAATTCGTGTTTAATTTATTTTTCAACTAACCTAACCACGTGGTGCTTGTCCAATCTCAATACGGATATTACCGAAACAGTTGAAATTAGATATTTTATATTATCCCAAGGAAAATAGTAAATATCTGTTTTTAATTTTTCGCTGTTAAATGGGTAATCGCTTTTAAAAAGGAAAGTTTTCCAATTTTTCAAAAAGTCAAAAATTTAGAAAAAAATCTGATGTATTAATGGCGCCGCGGAAAAAATCCGATTATTTAGGGAACCGCAAATTTGCGGTAAATAACACAATTAAGAATATTTACTGTATTTTTACTTTTAAGCAATGTGCAAACATGTTTAATTAATTAAAAATAAACAGATATAAACACTGTATCATGAGAAGTAGATACGTACAAACATGTCTGAACGATGATGTCTACAGTCGTCGTTGTTGCCTACAGCAGCGCTTAAAAATTTTGTTCAGTCTAGCTTTACTTGACTATACTGTATGTTGTGTTCCACATATTTATTAGTGTTTTTCTATATTTTCATCAATTCTTTAAAATAAAAAAGTGATTTTTTTCGTTTTTATTTGCTGCAAAATGCTTCTGCAAAAGTCTGTGGATGTTCAAATTATCCACACAATTTTTGTTATGTATATGGTAAATTTACTCCTACATCTCAAAGAAAGACTATTTTTTAACTGATAAAAACAACTTAAAAATTTTATTTTGATCACTCGGGGATAAAAATAAAATCTGAGCGCCTCATGTTATTTGCATATCGTGCTCAGTACCTCTAATTGAATGGTTGAAGGGGAAATCACGAGTCATACCATTTTTGAAGATAACTTAGCGAATGTGAACTAGCTGACGTAAATCCTTTAAAGACATCGTTGGTGTCATCGATGGTGGCCAACAGAAAAGAAGAACCTACGTTTTGTTTTGTTTTTTATTTGTATTTATTTTTTTTAATAAGCTGTTACAAAACTACAAACGTTTAGGTTGTAGGATATCATTACGTGTAGGATGTATTATCATTTCCTACACTCACATCTCCTTGACTTTTTCCCGAAAATTTAAGCTCTGTCAGCGATGAGCAAGGTAAGAGTTTCCATTAGGATATTCTGACCATGGAACATCGGTACGAAGGAAGATGGGAGACTAAAATGATGGGCGACTATTGTTGGTTTTTTTTTTTTTTTTTTTTTTAGAAACTGATCAAACATCATACAAGCGAAAAGGTTTGTTAACATATTTTAAAAATTAAAGATAACAAAATTCCAATGATTCAGACTCTTAGAAACTGTTATTTTAAAAATATTTAAGTATTTCGATTTATCTATGAATGAATATTCGATTAATCACTGAATGAATAAAAACTAAATTGATTTAACCAAATTATATATTAGTACACATAAATATATACATTTTTTTAATATTGATTTCACAGTGATTATGCATTTACTGTAAATAAATCTTAAATAACTAAAAGGCGTGAGGAACAAATTCTGATAACAATTTTGAATTCAGAACCCAAAAATTAGTTAAAATCACTATGTACGATTTCAGGTAAACAATTTTTTTTTCTTCTTTTTTTTTAAGTAGTGTAATGTTTGAATATGACATAAATCCCTCCAGAATATTTGTATGTCAGGGAAAAAATGATTCAGAAAAATAATGTATAGCAAAATTTATAATATATAATTTCATAGGCATTGTTTCTAGATAGTGTAAGTAGAGTTCAAAAATTTAAGAAAATAAGTTAATTGGAAAAACTATTTATTAATAATATGTTAGTATTTTTTGTCACTTAAAAAAAATGTTAAGCTATTTGAAAAAAATTTATAAGTTAGATGTATAGAATAATAATAATTACCATTGTAATAATTATATTAATTTTTTTTTTCTTTTTATATTATTCTAGATTATTATGCATTACATTAAAGCAATTTTTTATGTTATTTTTCTTATTGTAATCATAATAGCTCAATTGTTTATGAACCATAAATTACTTGCACATATTTAATGTCACAAAATATTAAATACAATTACTCATATCGTTTCATTGCGATAAGGTTTCATTTTATCCGCTAATTAAATGACCTTGTAAGTACAGTCGTTTTTTTTTAAACATATCATCTATTAAATCTTTTCAATTATTTATTTAATAATGTGTTTCAGCTAATCAATGTCATTTTTTATTCTAAAATGTTATAGTAAACTCTAAAAACAATTAAATTAAAAAAAAAAAAAAAACCATAGTTATCTATTCGCCTAGTTATGAGATTGTCACAATATTTAAATCAAATTAATTTTTTAAAATGTAAAAAAAAAAATTGTAATTATTTTTAATTATTATTGGAATTTAACATTCAAAATAACTAATTTAAAATTAAATTTATCGCATGTTACATTTTTCAGATTAAAATTACGTAAAATTTAAAGTTAAATTGAGTAAGATCTACAAATTGCATTAAATATAAATAAACTTTGTACAGAGCTTAGATTGCGATAGTCTGTTATAAAATGTAGGGCTGAAATAATAGCCGTTAATAAATCGCCGCTTACGAATAACATTCCGCAGGTAGAATTTAATGACTTCACAATACATAAGATATCGTAATTAATATGGAATAGCATACCCTATAAATAACAAATTATTTAATATTTATTACAAATTAAATATTTATCGTTATTATTGATGTTAACAATGGTACTATCAATATATAGTCGGTAATTAGACCATTTTAAACCATATAACCGCAATAATTAACTCGTAAACAACGTAAAATTTAATATTTCTCTGATATTTTTTTGTTAAAACAGAAAAATCGTTCCAAGTTATTTTTAATTGACTGAAACTAACTAGATCTGTTTCAATCTGTCTTAGAATCGCCATCAGCATTTAGGGACGTGCGATGATCAACCCTATAATAATATACAAATACTCTGTAGGTTATTAAATAAATGTAATTAATTTAAATTACTGAAAATTATACGTAGATAGGTATCGAAAATGATGTAGGAAGTTTTAGAACCAGGCGCATACATATTATTTTGATCACTATTAAATTATTTAATCGGTTGGTGCGTGGAACGTGTTTCATTAAGCCTTTATGGTTTGGTATACCGGATACGCAACAAACATAAAAATAATTAAGTACACGAGTCATACATTCAAGTATGTGATACAGCTATGTATGCGAATGCGACAATCGTATTTAAAATGTTAATTAGAAAGATTTTACTGCTGTTTTTTCTGTAAGTAAAAATTAAAGAAAGAAAAACGTACGTGCATAAATACAATAATCAATGAACGATTGATTATCTAAAGGAAATTTTTACTCTAAATTAAAATATCTAAATATTTAAATAAAAATATTATCACAAGTTGTTATATATTACAGGTTGAGAGTTTCTGGTTCTAAAAAAACTGGGCCCCGTTTAAACGATAAAAAACACAATAGTGAGAGGGGTATTCCAAGGAGCCCTCACCGCAAGGAGGGGGTAGAAATTAACTTTGGTATTAGTAAAAAAGAATTTTAATAATATTTTTATAATTAAACGATCCTTTTAGTTAAACAGCAAAAGCATTTTTAAATAATAGTGTCTTTATTTCAAACGATTTTTCATTTCCACAGATTATTTCTTTCATAACAGAGTAAACCTATATTACTAGAACATGGAATCAGCGGAATCCGCTGATTCCATGTTCACTACAGAAATATTCTTCTTTAGTCTCAAAGTACAGTGAATTTTATTATAAATGTGATATTAATTTTCTCTGAAACAGTGGAAACTACAAGTCCGTTCACCGGATACAACAAAAATATCGTATCGCTAAACAGTACAGTATTACATATTACTTCAATAGTAGCCACTTAGAAAAAAGAGAAGTTTTTTTTTTTAAGTGGCCTCTTCTGCTAAGATCATTTAGTTAACTACAAAGGGTAACTCTCAAAAACTCATTATGTGTTTTTGAGACCCTACCCTGTGACCTTCGGTATGGCAGACAAACATGCAACCACTTTTGTCAGAGGCAGTTAAAATTTATTATTTTCATACCGTATTCACAAATTTAGTCAAACTCCACATTATAGTAAAGTCTTACTGATAACCAATAATAATTATCGGCCTTTGAAATAAATAAAATGAACTTTAATTATATAATACTAAATATAATGTTTAATATGGTTTCAAAAAAATTTTTTTTTTTTTTTTTTCAAGAAACTGGAAACTAATAGCCCATTTATAGCCGGTGATAAGAAATACATTTTTGCGGCCTTGAAGAATGCCAACTGATTATTTATTTTAAGCGTTTGAATATATGTTAATTTTTCTTTAGAATAAGTAAATATTACATACAAATTTTAATTTTACTAGAAAAAATGTAAAAACCCAATTACAATAATAGAAAACTACTTTCAATGCACGAGCAGTACTATAAGTCTATGTTGTGGATAAATGCAGAATATAACTTTTTCTGACCAAAATTCAAGACGAAGAAATCCAAAAAAAAAAAAACAAAAAGGTTTTTAAATTTTTATAAATTAATCCAATAAAATTTACAAACACTAATCGCAAATTATACCAATAACAAAATCTGCACAAAGAACGACTTTAATTTTAAAAAGAAGCCGGCCTCCGTGGCGCGAGTGGTAGCGTCTTGGCCATTCATCTGGAGATCCCAGGTTCGAATCCCGGTCAGGCATGGTGTTTTTCACACACTTGTGTGAGAAAAACTACAATTCATGAGATACATGAATTGTAGTTTTTCAACTACAATTCATGTATCTCATGATCAATTCATACTACAATTGACTACAATTCATGAGATACATGAATTGTAGTTTTTCAAGTACAATTCATGTATCTCATCCTCTAAAGATATACCTAACGGTGGTTCCGGAGGTTAAACAGAAAATAAATAAATAAATCTTAAAGAGAAGAAATTGCATAAATCACACTTGGGACCATATAGTCCACAAATTTATTTTTCAATTTTAAATTTTTATGTTTACTAAATAAACAATAAGCAAAAACAAATATTTAATATTTATTTCAAATTGCCTATGTATGCTAATATAAATTTGTAGAAAACCGTAATTTAATATGACAGATTATACAGTTATCACTTAATCAGAATGCGTAAAATAATTTTACAAAATTAATATGAATTTAATTTTGCGAACTTAACACTTTATGGTATATTGTTACAAATTAAATTCTGTATCAAAATAAAATCATTCTACTCGAAATTATTCCTATACAGTTTCAAAATTGTAAAAGTAGAAGTTTAAATTTATTAATATAACAAACATTTTTTTACTTCTATTTATCATACTTCATGATTTTATACATTAAGTTAAACCATCAAAATTTAATGCAGTTTATTCTGATATAATTAATTATTACTCTACATTACATTAAATGTTATTAAATTATTATTTATTATATTAAATTATTCTGGTCTTAGTAGATCTTGCCTACCAAGAAATCACCTCCATCTTTACATATTCTTTAGCAATATTACACGTATAAAAATTAAAGGAATTAAAAAAAAATAATAAAAATGGGTGGAATTACATTACATTTATTCCTCAATTTTTGAATAGAGACATCGCAAAATTTTCAAAACATGTATAACCATTTTACTAGTACTTTTAATACTCTTATGTTCTGAAAAGATAACGAATTGCATTACGGCATTCTTGTTACGGAGCCACGTGCATACGTACATGACTAGCAAAGTAACCTACAACTGTGAAGAATAATGTTGGTTGTGAGCCAGTCAAGGAAGGACACCGTGTACGGTAAAAACACAATAATACATGTAGTTGTTTTTTTCTTTTTCTTTTTTTTTTTTTTTGTAATTAAAACTGAAACCTGTGCATTTATTAAACAATAGAATTTCTAATTTAGTTAATATTATATTTATTATTTCAAATATCTTGTATCGTACACTATTTATTAATGTCGCAATAAGTATCGTAATTATATCGCAAGTCATATCGTTTCTTATCACTAACAAAATAGCTTAACATAAAAAGAATGTGAAAATAAAACGTGCAATGAACTAAGCCGTAATAATACATTTTATTTTGATCTATTCAGTAATACAGATACTTTTTTCTTTAATACAAATAGAAATTTTCCATTACTATAACTAAATAAAGTTCTTCCTAATATTATCAAAGAATTTTAAGAAATTTCATATTTTTCTTGACGTATTAGATATATTTCCTACTTTTAAATATATATATTCTAGCTTATTCCTAAAATATAATTTCTTTACCATTTTAAAACATTTATTTTATGCTTATTTATTTATTTTTATAAATAGAAAATTATTACCAAATTACTGAAATTAAAGTTATGTAATTTAATTAAACTAAAAGTATTTTACCTAGGTTAACATTCTAAAGACTGTATCTGGGAGTCAAATTTAGGGTAAAACACAAACTTATATTTTATTAAAAATAATTTCAAGTATATTTTGGACAACTAAATCCAGTAAACCGCGATAATAATTAACACTAGTTTTTTAAATACCCCTATTTGTTTTTCATTTAAAGTTATTTTCTGTTGAAAAATTTATAAGATTTACATTTAATAATTATATTTTTTAATGTATATATATATATATATATATATCAAAGGAAACTACGTACGGAATGAGATGATTTCTGGTTGCCTGTTTAATTAATCAAATGATTTTCTCTTGGCTATAAGTAGTAAAAACAGTTATAGATAGACAACTAATAAAAATTGGACAAATAATTAACATCATTACTCTTAGAGGAAAAAATTAAAGGTTTATTTTTTATCTCGGATGCTTTACTTATTGGCGTAAACATAAAAATATTGAGAGAAAGGGTATATAACAATAAAGTAATGGAATTTTTCCTATGGGAAAATATGCATTCTACAATGAATACAGAAACACATTTTTATATGTATTTATTATTACTATTAGGTAATTATATCTCAAATCCTAAGTTCAAATTTTGGTATGAATAGAAATAACTTTCAGAAAAAAGAGATAACTTTTATTTTCATGCGCCACCTTCTCCAGATAACGAATTTTTTTATTATAGATTTATGAAACTCTGAATTGTAGGTAGAAGATAAGAAGAAAGACCTAAAAAAATGACAATTTTTGTTTTATATTTATCAACATACTACACTGAAGAAAGCTTAGGCGAAAATGAAAAACTTAGTACGTGCCATGAAGAACAATAATTTATACTGTTTAGTATACTTTTTCATTTTAATCGTAATTAAACGAACATTTTTCTTTTTTCATGAGGAATTATTTTTCATCTCTCTACTAAAATTTACAAGAAAGGTTAAACTTTGGTGATTAAGTTAAAACTTTCATTTATGAACAAGGGTTTTCGCTTATTTTATTCAATAGTAGCCAATAGACAGGAAGGATATTAATACCATTACGCTGCTTTATTAATCACACAAGTTAGTAACGTTTAAAGCGAAGGTGCTTTTCCCGCTTGCCGCACCCTCATCGGATAACCTCCGCGCGTGCTCAAATTGGACGATCGATGTCCACGACATAAACTTGACGTAAAGAAAAGGGTATGAATCCTCATATGAAGGATTATCTAAATAAATTTATTTAGATTATCTAAATTTTATTAGACACAAAAATTCTGTAACTGTCATAAGTATGTTTATGGATCATAAATATTCCATAAATTCAGGAATGAATGTACAAAAGCAATTTGAGTACTGTGTAATAACATGTTTGATTTGGAGATACTGACTTAACATATTTTGTGACAGTAACTGAGGAAAATATTTCATATTAATATGTTCAAAAATAAAAAAAAAATTATTAACAGAAAAAAAACCAAAATTAAATATACACTTTTTAATAGTTTAAGGTTATAAACATGGTGTATCGATATATTAAACAAAGTTCTACCAACCTTACAAACAAATAATAATAATAAAGAAAAATGTAACTTACATGTATGTCTTCGATAAAATGAAAGTAATTTAACTGCAGATTAACAATAACAAACTGAAGAAAGTTGAGGTTAATCCAGCGTACACACACAACAGCACAACTCAACTAACAAGCTACGAACGATAGCCTACCTCCCGTCAGCTGCCCGACTATGACATCAGCGCGCTCCGCGTACGGTAGCATTCACCGGCTCACATGTTGACCAAGGTCACCGAATTACTAATATAGTTATTTTAATATAGTATATTAGAAATATAATATAGTAATTAATATAGTATATTAGTATACAGTTATTATAAATATAGTGTATTATTTAAAAGTTTTTTTTACTCAGTCGGCCATCTGCGTATTATAATCGAATTTATGACGTTTTGTTGTTAATTTTTTTTAAATCACTTCAATCTGCAGAAAAACCTACAGTAGACAGATAACCAAATAGACTAAATATATTGTGTGATGTTATTACATAACAGGTTTTAATTTTTTCAAGCATTTATGGACAGTAGTCCATAAACGAAGATTTTATTTCTTAATATGAATTATTGTTGAGTATTTGTTATTATAAAAATTGTTAATGCTCTGCTGTGTTAAAGTAAGAGCTCTCCAAGTTTTGTTTGTACTACTGAAATTTTTGTGCAGCGGGAGCGATTATGTTAGTGTAGTAATTTACCGGGTTACTCAGTTTTATTGTCTATCGTATTTTTGTCAATAGTGATATAACTTTACAAGTTAGTTAGTTTACAAGATAGTATAAATCTAGCTTCCATGTAATTAATTGGTAAAGAACACTATTTAGTGGGAGCCAAATGAAAACATCAATTAATATACAAATTATTAGTACATTATATACTTTTATTTACTAATTTATGCGCGTATTTAGACAATCTACTACGACGCCTCACCGTTTGTTTGTGACAGGATAGGTCTTAAACGGCCGGCGTCGCGGCGCCCCGCGACGCCGGCCGCCTACCGGAGTGGTAGCGTCTCGGCCTTTCATCCGGAGGTACCGGGTTCGAATCCCGATCAGCCATGGATATATATATATATATATCCATGGCTGAGTATGTATATGAGATATACATAGATATGATATATACATAATATATACATATATATGATATATACATGAGATATACATATCAGAGATATGTATATCCATACATATCTCTGAGTATGGATATATATATATATATATATATATATCCATACTCAGAGAGAGAGAAAGAGAATAATTTCTAAATAGTTGAATTATTTTATATTTAGTAAAAGCAATTGTCCAAAATGTTTGAAAAAATCATTAAAACTTTATATATAATAACTTCATTCACTGTGTCAATTTGTAATTTTGTTTTTTGTTATATTATTTTTGCGATATCGCTAATTGCTTATCGCTTATGTTATGTAGACAGTTAGTTGCATTTTGTTAAGTGAGAAGGCTATATGAATTTTATTCCTTTTCAAGAGCATAGTTTTTGGATAACTCACGATAAGGTAGTAAGGGTCATGAAATGGTATTAGAATTGCGTTATGGTCAGTGATATAAATGTGCGAAAACAAAGTGCCGTGAATACAAGGAGTTATGGGAGAACACATATCTATTCGGGTAAAAACTGCCGATTCATAAAATATATAAAAAAGTAAAAGTTATGTTTAATTTCTAGAAATTAATGCGTTTACAAGAGATCGGAAGAATTGTATGCGTGAAGTAGCGGCTGCTTTCTAGAAAAAACCAGTTTATATCGGTGGCCTCGGTACTGCGCAGAAACTGACAAGAGTTTATTTCTCTTTGGAAACAATGTCAAAATATCAAGTTGAAACTTCCCAAACAGTGATATTTTTGCGGCTTTTACAGGGAAAGTAGAAATAGTTTTTTTGATGGCTGTTGATAATAGATCAGCTAAAGAAATGTTACCTATTTTTTGGCAATTTATTTCAATTTATACCTGGTCAATGATAACATCAGATGAATGGAACAATCTACGACATAACATTATGTTTTGAACATAAAACAGTTACACATTGGGTATTGGTTTGCTGGCATTTCTCCCGCCACCACCCCATTCGGTCGCCCTACAGCATAAGACCGAATGTCTGTGCCA